>LGRX02027928.1:0-28054 GCA_001247695.2 Cymbomonas tetramitiformis | reverse complement strand
TGTATTTCACTAGAGTTATTCACAGGGTGTACATTTATGTGTTACATACATCGATACAAACATAATGTGTGTTTATGCTCTGGAATTGCAGCTAATAGTAAAACCCATATTGAAGTGCAGTACGGATGCTCTACCGAGTAGTTTAAGTTGTTTGGGCTTCTTAAATTGACCAATCGGTTAGAAATGCCCATATTAGTGATGTTTAATTTGAGAAAACATGTGCTGATTGACCCATAATTTGGATTTGGAGTGAGAACTAAACACACTTCCGTGAAATCACACAATTCCTTCCGGACATTCAGGATTGTAACCATCATATTTAACGGTACCGAGCCGTTTATCCAAAACACGTCTAATTCAAGGTGCCTCTTATTTTCTATGGTGCACCCGTCGCAGATAATTACTTTCAAAGATTTGACCCCGTCCGGCTGTCGTGTGTCTCTCGCACAGAAAAGTTGTTCCCGATAAGCCAAAATTCCCCTATTCCCCGAGCGACTAGTTTTCTATTCCCAAATAATCGTATTTCGCAGCGAAAGTTGGTGTGACCGAATGGCACGAATAACACCGAATCGAAGACGCTCAAATGTCACGAAGCCTCGAAAATGATTCAAACGGGTTTCTCCAACGTTTTAGATTCCATTGATCGATATCAGGCGGGTTATGTTGATGGGGCAGTTAACGGTTATCGCGCGTGAGCTCACGACGGAAATTGTGGACCCGAAGGCACGGAACACGTGCGCCGAACATATGCGGAACATCTTTTGTAAATGCCCGGCTTTGGCGAGGTCATATGAGGAAGGGGCCAAACAACCAGCGGGCAAGATTGAGGGGCTCTTGCCGCTAGACAGTACCGTCAGGATGACGAGCAATAAGGTTAGATCATATGCCTGCCGACGCACAGAGAGGACTTTTTGTACGTTAAGGTGCCAGAAGAACTGAGACGTTTGCTGGTGTCCCGCCTCGTTCAGGCGGTCTCAGATACGTTGAGGGGCAGACTCAGACCCTTGGTGCGAGATTTCTTTTTCGGCATTTGGTGTTCATATACCACGAAGACGGTGGAAGGAGGACATGACTTTGCTAGCCGGCTTCAAGGTACGAAATTTCGGTTGCGGACGGACATGCACATGGTGCTCCGCGGAGCAACGAGGTTTCGATAGAGGATACAGGTCACTCAGAGGGTTAGGGCCAACAAATGTCGCATGCTTCTCTTCACTAGATTTTCCATGTTTACTCGTGTGCTCCCCTGGCTGATCCTTCCCAGCGTTGTCCAACCCTAGATCTATTTTTGTCCTTTTCACACGAGTATTTAGATCTCACTAGTATATCTTAGTATTGTACCCCGATAGTTCATGGGCATTATGGGACCTGTGACGTCAGGGCGACTTCGATTCAGTTCACCTTTCTTTTCTTCCGGTGCATTCTGTCCCCCCGCTAGATCGGTGCTCGCCCATTGACACTGGTATTGCGATCTGATGACGTTGGTTTATGTCAGGGTTATGACCGATGCCATATGTGGCATACATGTCATACGTGTCATACGTGTCATACATATCATACCATTTCATGTCATGTCATGTCGTGGCATGTCATATGTTATAATGACATACAGTCGTCAGTACGGTCGACTGTGACATGTACAGTCATAACGTCTGCCATCCACTTAAGGTGAGTGACACCTGTCATCGAGAGGCCAGGTATTGGCATCGAGATGGCGAAGCAAGACAAGTCTTGAAGAACCGAAGTGTTCTGAGAAGACTCGTCTTCGCTTCTAGCATGAATTGAACACCATGCGGGTATCACATGGCTTATTCGATCAGCCGATACTGTTGTTCACCCAATGCCTTCGGGTTCACAACCCAATTGTGGTAACGCCTGAGAGGCGTGGGGGCATTGGCGTATATGAGGGAGCATTGAGCTCTAGCAGCACTTTTGGAGAAGAGACTGCACTCATACCCACAATACTATGCGCGTGCTATTGTCGTTCAATAATAGCCGTGCCATACATATCGCTCGCATAGCGAGCCTTAACAGTGGTATTCTACTCGTCCAGGCGACGAACGAGGACACATAAGTGTGCAGTGCAGCAATAGAGATATATTGTATATTGTGTTTGTAACAGGTTCGCGGTGTTCGCGCATACAAACGGGCGACAATGATCGCACATATACGACATATATCGAATAATAACAACCGCTGCAGAATCAACAGAACGGAGTGCGCGAGGAATTACCGTCGCGAACGCAATTGCTCGCATAAATACCGTCAGAGGATAACAGCGACAAGGTGTGCTAACAACATACAGATCGCACACATATGCTGTTATCATTCGCAGGGTTGCACGATATGCGACATACTGACGCGCGAATGATCAAAACGTTATCAGTTGTATGATCCGTACGCGCGATGGCATTCGTACCATATGCTGGACTTTAGGTTCAGGGTTATTATTATGGGCTCTGATAGCCCCTAGCCTGACCTGTCACTGATCGGAACTATGACCCCGCTAGTAGCTAGGGTGACTGTACAGACGTACTGTACAGTCACTGTCATCATTTCGTATTATCCGGGTTTCCGAGGTGCATGATAAAAGCACTCGGCCGGTTTATAGAGCTTAGCCTGACCGTTTATCCGAGCGGAGACCTATCTCCCGCAGGTTATGCGCTACACCACTTTCCCGGTAATTCTGATGGCACAGCGCCTAGCTGTTGCCATGATTGGCTAAGTTTTGACACAGAGATGGGGTGGGCGCCCCCTTAGGCAGTGGTTTTCTTTTCGCAGTATGGCCTCTTTTTGAAGTGGAGATCGGTTTTGGCATTTATTTGGCAGCAGTATCGTCGCTGGGTACGGTTATGCTTAACTCCTATGCTGTTATCTCACGCGGATACGACATTGAAATCGATCGATTTACCCCCCACAAACGCCAATTTGGACCCCTTAGACACCCCCTATCAAGGCATTCGATAGCTCAAAATGTGCCTAACGATGCCAAGAAGAACTTGGTTGCAAGCACGAACACGTATGTCTTCATATGCACCTTAACAAGGAACGGTCTAGCCGACCATGCCGTAGAAATTCCAAATGCCATAACAGCATAGGAGTTAACGTTCCGTCTGATCAGCGGACAGGACACTCCGCGTTTTGTGGGTCGCTCCCACTATTAGCCACTCGGGTCGCTGGCGCATGTCCGTACACCAATTCGAACGGTGAGAACCCTGTCACTGCCGACTTGGAGTCATTGATGGCGTACTTTACTGGAGCCACCCACAGGTCCCAGTCCTCCTGGTTCTCTGCCACGTAACAACGCAGCATGCGCTCCACTGTGTGGTTACTGCGCTCAGCCTGGCCATCACTCTGCGGGTGATAAGGGGTGGTGCTGGCTACCTTTACGCCCATCAGTCGCATGAACAACAGACTATTGGGGATAGGTGAACCAGTATGCATGTTTTTAGACGGTGTTTTTCTGTTACTATTCTCGGTTTATAGACGACGGGTGACCTGCCACGTCATCATAACGCGCAGTATAATGCAGACACGTGGCAGGTTGCGGTATGCGTTTATGCGGTACGGTATGCCTTCATTATGCGGTTTGCCATTGTGGTTCGAGTGATCATCGAGCAATCAACGGAGAGAGATATCTTTTTTGGATTGGGTGTGTTCATAACCACAAGCCCCGCGTCAAAAAACGCGGCTATACAACTATCATCACACGGGTATTGTTGCATGAACGGTGTATATTCGTTTAATTACAAGTAGAATGTTTGCTAGTGTTAGTAGTGTTACAATATATATATGTCGCAAAAGCCATAAGTCAGCTGGTCGTACAACATATCATAGCGTTACTATTACATTGCAAAGTACGTAAGTTGCTACCAGGCAAGCGATCTCGAATTAGTTCATTCAACGCCTTTCAGACGCCGGAAAGTAATGGTCTACTAATCTATCAGCTCCCAGTATACTCCGTCTTCGTCGTCCATTGCTTCCTCGCACATGAATATTTCGTAAGAACAACGCATACACGCGAAATGTTCGGTATGCTCATTTATCGCAACAAGATGCGAACCAGCATTAAACCATATGCGAACGTTTGCAGGAAGGTCACAATAATCGCATTTCATGACGAGTTTGCCTGAGCGTGGGCAGTTGTTAGTTGCTAGTGTCAAGCTGGGGTGGCACGATGGTGAGCGTAAGCAGCAAATGAAGGCTAAGTAAGAGGTATTGAGCTTTTATACCTGCTCAACTAAGGCAATCGCAACTGATACAGTACTCGTCGAAAGGTGTCGTTTCGTCATTCTGGTTCCAACAGACCAATAGGCGTACAACGTCGACTGGAATAACCATTAATCGCGGAGTCATCCACGCTTCACCCCGTGCATATGCAGCGCGATCGGGATAGCGTTCCGGCTCTACCAATTCAAAAAACAGATAAAACCGAGTTCGTCGGGTAAAGCGCCACATAGCCATTATCAGATCATGCCTGTGAGGCATCGGCGGGCGGCGGACAGGGCGGTTTGCCATCGTTGTCAAAGTCCACTGGCGCAAATTGCATTCGGGGCATGGCATGTGCACCATCACATGGCGATGAATGGCATCTACATCGATACTGGCACGATTCCGATGCACACCAAACCTTAACACTGGAGGCATCACGAGTTTGCAGAGGCGCGTCGCTCACTCTCTGGTAGGAGGTGGCAGGGGTGGCACGATGGTGAGCGTAAGCAGCAAATGAAGGCTAAGTAAGAGGTATTGAGCTTTTATACCTTAGTCGGAGTCGGAGTCGGACAGCAACTGTGGGACTTCGGTATCCTGCCAGAACTCGCAATCCGCGCCATCTTATCTTGGCCAATCTTGTGATTGTTGGTTTCATCCTATTGGTTTGCGGCATTCACCTTGAGAGGCCCAAGCCCTCCTTGGCAATCTTTAAATCGCTTGAGGCCTTTAGGAGGATCATTTTCCATTTCTTCCTGGAAGACACACCGCTTCATCTTTGCATTATCAAGAATGGCGGATACCCATTACGTCCTGTTTGGGATTGTTCTTCCTTACATTCGGGAAATGCGTCAACTGCGTGAGGAATACTTTGTGCAGGCATGGGTCGAAGAACGTTTCTTGTGGGCGTTGGAAGATCAAGTTTTGACGTTTTCGGGCATGTTTGGTGATGTTTGGATGCCTGTAACTTTGGCTCACTATTTCTATGAATTACGTGATCTGCTCGAAGTCGATTGGGGGATGTTCGTGATTGGGGAAATTTCTTGCAGATATTCCCTACCTCCAACTTTGAAGCCCCATATTACGATGATGAAGGGTTCCATTGGCAAGGACCTGGCATGTCAAACAACTTCAGATTCCGGCTAGACTACATCGATTTCGACGACTTCGAAAAACGGTGGCTTCGTGAATATCATTGGGCCTGGTACAACGGCTTTTACAACGAGCATGCAGATCCTCAATGGATCTACCCGTCGCGGTACGAGTTGTCTATGAGGCCTGCCTGCAGTCGATGCCGACGCGTTGATATGGATCTTACCCGTATTGGAGACGGGTACATCTGCACTGACCTTGTCGACTGTCGGCGGATGACTCGTCTTGATTTGAATTGATGGTCGAATCTCACTCGGTGGCTTTAGCCACCACCCATCTATTCTAGAAAACAATTCTTCTCGATGCGGGCAACAAAAATATCATAAGTCACGTGTATGGTACAAGCAATGGTATAAGAACCCCGATCTTCACATTTTTTATAATCATTGTATGTTACATTATTACATTATTACATTATTCAAGAACTGTGCTTTGAGAACCGCGATCATGGCAACAAGCCCAGGTGTATAAGCGAGCATAAAATATATTGTCATCTCCATCATAGGTAACTTGATTGCGAAACCAGCCGTTGCACCAGGCCATGATCGCTTGCAACGACACGGAAACGAAAGTACACCTTTTAATGCTTCCGGTAACAGATGGTCCTGCAAAGGCAAATGAATGACAGGAGTTATGCGTCAGAAACCCGAGATCACGACGACATTATGACCGTTATGCGTCAGAAACTCGAGATCACGACGACATTATGACCGCACAGAGGTCACCTATAGAAGTGTTGCTAGCATTACGAAGTACAATCGAGGTCTTACTGACAACACCTTCGACTAGACGTGAAGAATTACAATCGCTGACCGTCTACACGGATGTGCCCGACAAGTGCGAAATCTATATAATATGGGACCCAAGAGAGTGAGAGGTCTTAGTTCTTAGGTCCCATAACGGAGTGGCGAGCATAGCACAGTTCCAGATGCTGTGATGATATGTGGGCTTCCAAAAGTCGAGATTGTTCAAAGCGAACGCGTGCCGCTGCAGCCTATCTTCAAACTTAGAGATTTCGCATTTTGAAGATAGGCTGCAGCGGCACGCGTTCGCTTTGAACAATCTCGACTTTTGGAAGCCCACATATCATCACAGCATCTGGAACTGTGCTATGCTCGCCACTCCCTTATGGGACCTAAGAACTAAGCCCTCTCACTCTCTTAGGTCCCATATTATATAGATTTCGCACTTGTCGGGCACATCCGTGTAGACGGTCAGCGATTGTAATTCTTCACGTCTAGTCGAAGGTGTTGTCAGTAAGACCTCGATTGTGCTTCGTAATGCTAGCAACACTTCTATAGGTGACCTCTGTGCCGCATCTGAAAAGGAGAAAGTGGCCGTGGGCTGTCATCAGACGGGTGGCTCTCAGAATGGTAGGAGGTGGCCGGGGTGGTACGATGGTGAGCGAAAGCAAGAAATGAAGGCTGTGTAAGAGGTATTGAGCTTTATGTATACCTTAGTCGGAGTCGGAGGACAGCAACTCTGGGATTTCGGTGTCATCGGTATCCTGCCAGAACTCGCAACTCGCGCGGTCGACACATATGTATCGATGTGGGTAAGTCACTCGCATAACAAGTGAATCTGACCTTCCGCAATCATCGCAACAGGGCCGGTCGTATACACGATCATAGACGAATTCGTTACCATCAGCGTCATAGTCAAGGAGGTTGCGAAACCAACCGTTGCACCAGGCCCAATGGTGATCATATAACCATCGTCGGTGGAGTTCGTTAAAACTGCGATACAAATTCATACCGGAAATCCAACTAGTCCGATTAAAGTAGGACGCCTCATTGACTCTTAAGCCGCCGACGTCGTCGTTCACAATTCTCCGAGGATGAAAAAAAACCGCGCAAGTGTCACAGGAAACACAATGATTTCTGAGGTAAATGTGCCAGGGATATCGGGGCATGTAATGCGTACTCGTGTTTCAAGGGCCCACAGAAATCGTTCTTCTACCCATGCGTGCAAAAAGCATTCCTCGCGGGAACGGCGTCTTTCCCGGATGGCGGGAAGCATAAAACGGAAAAGGACAATGTAGTAGTCTGGCATCTGGGTGTGTCGCTCACTGGTAGGAGGTGGGGTCTATCGTGAGCGAAAGCGAGAAATGAATGCTGATGAAGAGATAGGCAGGCTTTATAATGCGTGACATTTTACATACCAACGTAAGATATGTTACATAAAAAGTACAAATCTCACCCTACTATTGTCAAAAGGTCATCTCACAATGACACAGCCTCGTTGCATATCGAAGACTATGTGTTATTCTTATTGTTATTATTCTACGTGTGCCTCTTCAAAGTAGCCAATGCACCGCGATGTGTGTGCGAGGAGCTTGGTGTCATCATCTGCGGGCACACGGAATGCACAGGCGGATTAGAATTTGTGGCTAGGATGATAGCAAGGCAATCCTGCGCCCAAGAAAGACATATACCTGGTCATCAATCGAGATTGTCGGGGTGAAAATTCGGGTGACTCTGCAGTTTTAACAGATGGCGGCCAAGGCGCGTCAGACGAAAACGGGGACGGATTGGTTCTAACTCCAAGGCTCGACGCCACACGGGGTCGTGCCTCTCATGAAAATGTTTATGCCATAAATGGTTCCTCCGATTCTTGTCCTCCCAAAGGTCAAAATACTTCCTCATACACTCTGGGCATTCGCCGTTTCTCATTCTAGCTACTGAATCCCTTTGCGCTTGCCTTCTCCTATCGTACCTCGCACGGATGAAGGGCAGAACAATAAAAAACAAAACATGTTTCGGATCGACCGTCAGGTTGATTCGCTGAGCGTCCATGTTCTTGGAATGTTGGTAGGAGGTGGGTGGATGGTGAGCGCAAGCAAAAAATGAACAGGGATGCCGTGAAAGCAAGTTTTATATGACCATGCGGACATGTGGTGTTTGTTCCATCCATGTGATACGCGTTCCCAAGGATTCCTTGGGCGTCCGAACAATCTGAGCTCGCAAATAATGTGCGCTCGTGCGATTGTAAAATCATATTGTCGTTGGAATGTTGACCTGTTGACCATCGATGATTTCCCGAAAGGATTTGAGGGGACGAGGCTTGCCTAGTATTCAAAGTGGCTGCCATTATCGCTACTTCCGTAGCTACCCATGAGAGGGTTCGAAGTCGTAATCAATCCATTCTCCGACATCATTGTACTCTCCATATCTCAATCCAAATGTCAGTGGCCTCAGTACGGCGCCGGCTGTAACCGAAGCGTGCACCCGTACATCACACGTGTTAAATCTATGATCGATGGATTCCCACAAAAATATGGGCGTCCGAGAAATATATTGAAGGGACCTACTACAGACAGAGTGGTCAAAACAATCGACTACCATGATACAAGAACTACAATAAACAAGTGGGTTCGTTAAGTCATACACGCAGGATAAAACGATTCGTTTTTTAGGGTGCAAACCTTCATCTCCGCCTACGGCAGGTTCCCCTTTGGGTTGGGCTTGTGGCTCCAGCTTGTCGTTCGCTGACATCGTTATTCGCTTACTGGTAAGAGGTGGGGTCTATCGTGAGCGAAAGCGAGAAATGAATGCTGATGAAGAGATAGGCAGGCTTTATAATGCGTGAAATTTTACATACCATGCATGCGTATAGGCATAGCATGAGTTATACAATGAGTGCAAGGAAATCAAACGTGGTAATACCACGATAGTTCAACATTAGATATTCACAATATATACTGTTGTTTTACAACTTCTATATACAAGTTCATCGGACTGATCGAGTTATTCACACATCTGGTCGTCATCATCGGACAAGGACGACAAAGAGGCTTCCTCGTCCGAACTCTCACCCTCTTCAGCCTCCGCGTTCTCTTTATCCTCTTTATCCGCTTTATCCTCTAATGGCATGATTGCGTCGCGCAGTAAGAGTTTGGGTGTTCTATGCTGGGGCGGCTCAAAGCTCTTTGACATGTCGCTGGCGATGACTCGTTTGACCAACAAGTCATATTGCTCACCCGGGATCCATCGCCGTGTGCTTGCATTGATCTTTCGGCGCTCCTCTTCCGTGTCCCAGTCCCATGCTACTAATACTTCGCTTGGTGTATACGGCGCCACCTGCTTGGTACGTTGATGCAGCCGGAAACTTTCAGGTTTCGATGCCTTCTCCTTCGAAAGCCGGGAGTCTGCATTCTGGGCCTCCTTTTGGGAGGCGCTCGTGAGCTTAAATGTACCACAAGTCAACCACCGCAAACATTTTTCTCCTGCACCAGAAAGAAGATAAAAGAGATATTAGATTGACATAAAACGTTGTGATGTTAAAAGCAGGTTGCGCGCAATCACATCAACAAACATTTCTCACCTTTCTCATTTAGCAGCTGCTCTTGTACCTCACAAAGGTACAGATATCTCGACCATCCTCGGCTCCTTCCCAGCGCGATACGAAACGGGTATTCCGTCCGGGCAGTCTTCTCGGATTCGGGAGCAATCAACACAGCCATGCTACCTTTCTTCATCTTGCTGTAGCTCACATCGTAGTCCAGGTCGTCAGTTTCTCCCAGAATGTATTGCGCAAGATGATCTCGAGCTCGTCTTCTAATGGTATTTTTTTGTGCCCCGATGTAGATAGGACGAGGTACTGGGCGCACGTGAACCGCTACGGAGTCCCGAAGGCCCTGCACGTAATCAGCCAGTTGTGCATCCGTGTATCCACGTTCAATATCATTCGTATCAGCCATTGGCTCATCGACAATCAGTACTTCCGCATCTCGCCCGTTCGCGCTCAAAGCACCCGAAGGAACAGGCATCATGGGTCCAGTAACCTCAAAGGGAGCCTCGTGCAGCACCCACGTTGTCTTCTCTTTCAGTTCGAACGTTCCTGCCGCAATGTCACGTTGCATTTGAACATACCCTTCAAGAAAAGTATTTGCGCGCTTGGCTAGAAATTGAAGCCGCTCAGCCTCCTCGGTGGTTGCGACATCTGCAAAACATAACCCGAGAAACTAAGAAGGCCACTTACATTTGAAATATGACAAATCAAATCGTAATCGCTAGCAGTGCAGTGCTTACCTCGAATGCATAAGCAAAGATTCCTCTTGCATTGAATGACAAGATCCTCGATCTCTTTCAATGGATTGCTCGTAGACTTCCTGGAAGTCGCAAGCTGCTTCGCTTGTTTCCGTGCGCTCAATTCGTTAATGGATTTAGGCTCGACAAAGCATGGTGAGCCCTCGGGCAGGCTGCTCTTAAATACCTTCACCCCACCTTCCTTTGGAAGCCAGACTGGATCGAATGAATAACGTTTCGCCTGCACTAACACGTCGCCTGTGGGGCCAGAAAAAATCTTGAATGCATGTTGGAAGCTGACATCGCGCACTTCGTTATAGCATCCATGCATCCAGTCCTTGACATCGTGCACCTCATCGATCAGTTGACATTCCGGAACTACTCCATCCTTAAAGCAGTTCCTAGCCACCTCCATCAAATGCGCGATGTCCCAAACGTTCAGCCTCCTCAAAGCCACAGAAAACCTTGAAAACATCTGATCGATATTTTCGTGTGTATGTCCCACGATCAGATAGTTGATCATCACCTTGCGGAATACCCCACGTTTGACCAGCATGGCACAATAAGCAATCAAGAAGTGGCTCTTATTGCTGCTTACATTGTCCAATTGTAGATACAATACTTCCGGTCACTTCTCGCGAACCCGTCTGAGGCGTGCACCTCTCTCCGGGCCGCGGGGCACAAAAATAGATATTTTTAAAAATGTAATTTTCCTACTGACTGTGTTCGCAGGACTCCAAGACAACGGTAACAACGGCGATGGGGCGACACAGGTGAGAAACGAGGTGCGCCACCCAGTGTCTGTAGCGCCGTACTTTGCATGTAGTGCCCAAAACCCCTGTACGAACAAGCCAGACACAAGACGTCCAGCAACTGAAAAACCTAAGTTAGCCAACATGAAAGCCGGCAATGTGCGAAAATTCGGAGAACGAAGTCCCCAACAAGTGGGGCAGGAAGATAAATCGAGCAGATACATGGAACGAGACCGAGGATCAGCGGACCAGGAGAACACTGAGGAGTTCATCAGAGAAATAAGAGCGCAAGCAGCGAAGAAAACTGACACGTACCCGGGCGGAGCGACCATGCCAGACCTCTGTGATACGCATGGAGAAGATATGAAGAAACTGATTGAGGCCGCGGGGGCGGAAGACGCGGATATGACGGTGCTGGAGGCGGTGGCAGAGTACATGACCGTCTACGAGGACGCCCG
Organism: Cymbomonas tetramitiformis; assembly: GCA_001247695.2. Taxonomy (NCBI): domain Eukaryota; kingdom Viridiplantae; phylum Chlorophyta; class Pyramimonadophyceae; order Pyramimonadales; family Pyramimonadaceae; genus Cymbomonas; species Cymbomonas tetramitiformis. Next base: position 16,459 of record LGRX02027928.1, on the reverse strand, counting down.
GAACGTGAAGTACCAGCGAGGCTTCCCACTGGAAACTATTTACGGGCTCCCGGCAGGGCACGGCAGAACCCACTACCAACTGGTAGTGAACTGCACTGACCTCACCTCAGAGGAGCAGGATGAAGCTGGCATGCACAAGAAGGGACCGCAGGTGACGGTGGGGCCCTTTCGGGAAGAGCCAAAAGCAGCGCAGCAGTACATCGGCCACTTGGAGTCGGCGATCCGACACTTTCACGACCTCCCTGACACCACTCCGGTTCTGTGCAGCGGCAAAACCCAGCTACGCTGGTATGCTGATAAGATAGCAGAGCTTCACCTCACCTTTGAGAAAAGTGAATATGCCATCACCGCGCTGGCGACATCTCTGGCACATCTACCTCTTCACTGCGTACCACTGGGGGCAGACGACTTCCAAACAGCAGACGTTTGCATCCCGAGGGTACGGGTATTTCATCCGAGGCAGACCAGGACGGGCAACGCGGAGCGACAGCTGCACATAATCAGCGAAGAGCTGCGCGGGCACACGACCAAAGACTTGGAGAAACAACTGCGCAGTATGCCCTCTGTTGAATCGGCAATCAAAGGGGCGCGGGGACTGCCCGCGTACATGGAGAAACACACCAACAGCATACGGCTGGTGGCGGTCACGGAGGAGGCCGCTGACAACATAGAGTCGAAGGTGCTGGCCTTCCCGGGTCTCGGGGAATACACAGTACAGAGAATCAGGCCATCGCTAACGAACAGAGGCGAGGACGAGACAGAGGTGATCGTAGTTGATAAGGGGAGCACCATCAACCTGGCCGCGGACCTCCCGAACTTAGTAGCGGCCATCCAGGAGGTGTTTACACAGGCGGGCTTGGGCGAAGCAGCAGAACATCTGAAGCCACTGCCAGCGACGACGGTGAGGCCAGGGACTGACCCAGCAAAGCCGGAAACGTATATGCGAGTGAGAATCACAAAAAGCGGTAATCTTTTCACCGGGCTAGCCAGCGAAGCGGCGTATGAGTGGCTGGGGAGGCAAGACAGACGTACGGTCCGTCTCTCTCTCCCCAACAAATCTCGGTCCTACCTCCTCCAACACTCTGACTTTTCTCGCACGGGAGATAAGTTTAAGGGCAGAAGAGGGAAGGCAGCGCCATCAGCAGCGGGGGCGCAGCAGACGGAAGACATCGTGCAAGCGCTGGAGAGCAAGCTCTCCAACCAGTGGGCGAAAGTTGCGAAGGGCGGGGCCGGTGACGAGGCCATCAACGAGCTCCGCAAGGCCGTGGAGAAGCTCGAGGGCACGTGTAAAAGCGGCTTCACGGACAGCGTTGAGGCCACGAACAACGTCTCCAGCAAGGTTGACGAGGTGAAGGACTCCGTGATCGACCTCACTGAGGAGAACCGAGTGTTCCAGAAGCAGCATATTGGAATCTCCAGCGAAATATTAACGTCCTTCAGCAACTCCAACAACGCGCTGGCCAAGTTGCTGAAAGGGCACCGCACCCCCGAGCCGGCAAAGAAAAATCTACGCCGGCCAAGGGAAGCGAGCGAGCCATCTGACAGCGACGGAGGTATGGAGATCGACGAAGAGACGCTGTCGGAGCTCAAACGCCTGCAAAAAGCACGGGTAAGCTCCCTCGGGGAAAAATCATCCTCACGGGATAAAGGACCCCTCGCATATGGCGTTGAGGGTAACAGCACAGGGACACACAATCTGACTAAAAAGTTTGGGCATCGGCTCCGAAATCAGGCACAAGACGAAAAGTGGAACCCCACCACTTGCGTCACTGAACCAGCCCGAACACAGCACAAGAGGAAGGGAAATCAGCTGAATAGGTACTGGCTGGGCTCCTGTATGCATCGCAGGCCAAGGCAGACGAAAGGAAGAAACTGGAGCAGCTGGAACAACAGCTGGCAGAGCCTCGCTCCCACCGAAGCCAACGCTCTAGGAGCTGACAGAAACAGCCTGGCGGAGGCCACATCCTATATAGGCCCTTACAGTTTTGAAGCTAGGAAAAGCCCTGTATACCAGAAAATCCTGGTTAAACAAAAACCTGAAGTAAAAAGTAACTCTGCTAAATCCAAACCTGCTGCTGGTAATAGTGCATCGTGCCCATACTCCTGCACAGTGCCGATCGGAACCCAGGCTGCAAAGCCCACGACTAGACACAAGTGTGAAAGGGCTAGCAATAACACAGGCACCAACTGCCACCACACTGCTGACACGGTAGCAGCATCAAACTCAACACAATATAGGGAAAGGGCGGGCACACCTGGCACAAGAGCTGCAAAAAATGACATAAAACATACAATAATATTAAGTAGCTGCACTTGCAATAAAATACACTATGAGACAGTAAACAGAATTAAAGCAACAAGCAGGTCACCCGAGGCCAGTTCCCCATGCACAAGGGAGGTAAGCAGCAGAGAACACATTCAGGAACTCCCACTAGGACAAGAGGGGAACCCTAAGCCTACCCTAAGGAAAATAAGCACAAACCAGCCCCAGAGGGTGAAGGCAATGGTCAGCCTGACAGGAAAGTTACTATGGGGACTTTATTGCAAAATGGCAGACAATATTCACACTTTCAGGAGCAACCGGCAAATTACGGCATTTAGCGAATTGCTCCAGGAGCTCTACGTTAAAATACGAAGTTCTGTAAAAACAGCTCTGACAGAGCAATATTTCAAGGAGACAACTGAGGGTCAAACACAAAGACATATTGAGAAGAATGAGGTCCAGATATATGGCTGTAAGGACGGGATGATGCTTCAGGCAAATGTAACGCGTAACAGGAGGAAGAATGCGGGGTCGGGGGAACATGCACACTGGCAAGATGACGGGGATAGTAACAACAAGAAGAACCCACAGGATATATTGAATGGAAATAGGCGAACTGCAACAACCCGTACAGCCATATGGAGGAAAACAAGGGGAAACCCTAACCCAAAAGGGGCTTACCTACAGAAAAGGGAGGGAATAGGGGCACATAAAAGTAAAATTAGACGGAAATATTTTACACAGGGCCTACAAATGGCAAAATACGAACATAAAATGAAAATGAACTTGAACGGACGACTTTGGACATTTAGCGAATTGCTCCAGAAGCTTTACGTAAAAATTCGAAGTTTTGTAAAAACGACCCCAGCAGAGCAATATTTTAAGGAGGCAACCAAGAGTTATGCACAAAGATATATGGGGAAGAATGAAGCCCAAATATGCTGTAAAAAGAACGGAACGACGCTGCAGACATGTGTAACGCGTAACAAGGAAAACCGCGTTAAGCCAGAAGAACATGCACACCGACGGAACGATAGGGACAACAATAACAAGAGGAACCCACAAGATACATTGAAAGGAAAAAGGCCAATTATGACAGCCTGCACAGCCATATACCGGGAAATGAAGGGAAACCCTAACCCAAAGGGTCAGTACCTACAGAAAAAGGGGGGTATAGGTGCGCATAATAACAAAATTAGACGAAAAAATTTCGCACAGAGCCTACAAATGGTGAAATACAAACAACAAATGAAAATGAGCTTGAACGGACGACATTGGATATTTAGCGAATTGCCCCAGGAGCTCTACGTAAAAATACGAAGTTTTGTGCAAATGGCCCAAAAGGGGAAATACTTTGAGGGGACACCCATAGGGTATATACGAATAAGGATTGAGGAAAACGAAGTTCAAAAATGCAACGAGAAGGGTGTGAGGGGACAAAATGAGCGTGTAACGCGTAACAAGGGAGGCAGTATGGGGGGAGGAAAACATACCCGAAGGAGATGCGTGGTAAGTAATGGACACGAAGGCAACTCACGGGGCACACTAATGAAAGCAATACTTGCAATTTGCGTTGCGGCTACGTTCCTGACGAAAAGTAATAGTGGAGGAAGAATAACGCCAGCACAAAAATTAACGCAATGGGTACGGGTAACAGCATGCAGGAAGACTAGCAGAAAGGTGGGAACGGGGATGCAAAAAGAAACACCGGAAAGGGTGCGAGTGACATGCTTGCAGAAAAGGAACACAGCAGCAACAACGATAACCAGGCAGGTAACTGAAACAAGAAAAGGAAAGGAAAAAATGCCAAGAGGGGAGGACAACCGAAGCCAAGGAACAACACAGGAAAAGCCCTCAAAGGGAGTGCTGGGTGAAGCTCCGGAAAGGGAGCATGCAGCACAGTGCATGCAGAAACGAAGCACAGCGGCAACAGCAAAAACCCGGCAAACAGTTGAAACTGGAAAGGTAAGTGAGAAAATGCCAAGAGGAGTCAACGACCAACGCCAGGAAATAACACAGGAAAAGCCCCCAAAGGGCCCCAGTTGGTTAGCCACAACAGAAGAGGGGGGACGAAGGGCGAACTTCAGAAGAAACCTCACATATTACCTACGGGCGAACCGGCAGGAGCACGCACATGCACACAAAAGGGGAAGGAGATATTGGAGTGAACATGAGAAAGGGAAAACATGCAGGTGGGTACAAAGTACCAAATATGACAGACCACAACTGGTCAGAAGCAACCAGGTAGTAAGGCAAGAAACAAAGGACAGGGACAATAGTAAGTGGGCGCGAAAACATGGCGAGATGCGCCGAATGAGAAGGGAAGGCCAAAACATAGCGAGAACGGTGGGAGCCCAGATAATGAGCATGCATGTAACACTAAGTGTGCTGGGCACTCTGGCTAAACGGAAGGAGCAGGCACAACTGGCAATGAAAAACCCTCGACAAGAGGTACCGCAGGTCAAAGCGGTGAATGAAATGTCTACGGCAGCACGAGGAGCAGCCTTGGGTACAAGACCCAACAGGAAAGCTGAACAAATTGAGGAGACGGGTAGGTATGCCGAAGCGACACCACAGCCCTCACATATAGGGGGGGGAACATGCTCGAACGAGAAAATGGAAGGACAGTACCCCAAGAATTCTGTCACGCAGGGAATATTTGCCAAGGACGGAAAACTGAATATGCACCAAGTGGACCTCGCGCTCGAAACACTGGAAGACAACCCTCCGGGTTCAACAACCATGCAAGAAATACTGAAGATGCTGAGGGAAAATGACAAAAAATTTCTGGAAATGGTAAAAGAAAAAGTCGCCAAAAAGGGTGGCACCCAGATACCAGTGGTAGGAAACGGACACTGGCTACTACTGATGATAGGAGTCTGCGTCGCAAAAGATAACAGCACGTTGCAGGCCTATGTATACGACTCTATGGGCATGGAAAGACAGACACGGAAGAAAACCGCCCAAGGGCACACGAGGATGGCGGAGGAACTGCAAGGAGCAGTGAGTGCATGGGTAACGGGCAACAAGGAGGCAATGGGGTGCCTGGAAGCTAGAGCCACGCCGATGTACGACAGGCACCAACACGATGCATTCAGCTGCGGCGTCTGGGTGATATATATTGCGGAGCTATGGCAACAGTGGCTGTTAGAAAGGAACGGAGCCTGGATACAACATGTGTACACAAACACACTCCAAACCAGTCGGTGCGTGACAATACACACCACGGAAATAGTGAATAAATGCAGAGACAGATTCAGGCCAAAGATAAAGTCGGCCATAATGAGGGAAAATAAGCCACAAGCAGAACAGGACACGGATGAAGTTGAGCTGACAAGGGAGGACCCAGCAAAAAGGACTGGGGCAAAACAGGCGCGAACCCAAGGAACATGTGCGGCGGATACCTTCATGAGGGAGGTGGGGCGTGGCCGCACAGGGGAACAGGTGGAGGACACAATGCGACAACAAGGGGTGGGCATACAAACGATAATGAACGTTCAGGAAGCACTTCAAGCGCTACAGCAAGACACTGAAGCCCTCATAGATGAAACAATGAGCAAACTGTCGACAGATGGCCGAACCCAAATAGCAATAAGAGATGGAGAAAAATGGGCAATGATGATGCTCACAATAACACGCCAGGACATGCAGGCGCATGTGTGGCTGCCCACTGGAGGAATAGAAAAACAGGACGAACTGCTAATAGCTATAGATGTCTGGACCATACTGCGAGAAGCCTACGACCTGCAAAAGGTGAAATATAGTGAACTAAAAACACATAGCACACCACCAGAATGGGAAAGATTCAGTCAAGGTGAGCAAGCGATAAGAGTGGCAGGGAGCTGGAAATACTGGCATGTTGACGGCAAACCAGGACACTTCAAACTCGGGACTAGAAACACGGCACGGCTGCAGGGGGAGACTCGGGAGATGCGGCGGACGACAGAACAAACAACTGGGCTGGCCGAGGAGGACATGAAAAGTGATGAACCGAAGGAAGATGGCAGGGCACCTACTACGGAGCAACACGCCACGGGCGAAGCAACGGAAGAAAAGAACACAAGTACCACGGACAAGCTAGTTCAGGCCACGCTACGGTTCCTTCCGATAAGCAAAGAACAAGCAAACGAAAGGCTAAAGAAGGAGGAGGGAACGGCGACAGGAAAAAAGCTGAGGCCTCCCGCGAACGCCAAGAAATACCCGCCACCTACTACAACAACGAAAATGAACAAAAGGGACAATGAGGAAACCAAAGGGTCCCTGGAGGCACAGAAGCAATGGGGTGGGAACATGCCAAAAACGGAGAACCTAAACACTGCAGAAATGGGAGAAGCACAACAACACACCATAAATTTCCTAACATGGAACATACAAGGCTCCCCGCACTCACTGTATGAACTGGAGGAGCAAATGAGAAAATGGGAGATAGATATAGCAATAGTCACGGAAACTAAGACTGCGAATGAGGAAATAAAAAGACACTTCAGAAACAAAAAACAGTCAAACGTATGCACAAACGTACCAACAGAGGAAGGGGAGGGAGAAGAGAGCAACCACAAGGCGGGCCTTGCCGTAATACTCACAGGGGAATATGCCAAACCACATAACTACACCGAGGTGCAGGTACCGCACTTACGAGGAGTACTCACACACACGCTGCTCCACTTTCCGGGAGGAAAATACTTACACCTGCTAGGGGTATACTACCCGGTGGAAGGGAAAGACGTGGCGGAAGAGACAGGACGAGGGGAACTCGACAGAGAGGCGGCCAGAAATGGCATACAGGAGTATGTGCGAATGGTGACCACAGCCAGCGACAATGCGGTAGGACAAACAGTACTAATTTGTGGGGACCTGAATGCCACGACGGGAACACCGAAAAATAGCAGGGACAGAGAATGGAACAAAACCCTGGAAGCCACGGGTCTGCAAGATGTGGGAGGGACCAGGGAAACAACACTAACATGGCATGAACGACGGAACATAGACAGAATGCTAGCAAGCAAAGCAGAATTACAATACTACACGCAACCAACGGCAGGAGAACTCACCGAGCTACACATGAGCGACCACAAAATGGTCTGCACAACGCAACTGGACCTAAAAGCCTGGGGGACCCACAGACCAACGACACAAAAGCCACAACATGCAAAAACAGACAGACTGAAACTCCCGCTAACAGAAGCAGAGGGGAATACCCTCAGGCAAACACTGGACGCTGCATATACGAAGGAATTACAAGATGAAATGCAAGAAGCAATAAACGGGATAAAAACAGCAGCCAGCACAAGGCACAGAAAACGGGCAATAGACTACGCGGGAGGGGTGGTTGCAAGGATAATGGGGGAAGCAAGAGACAGGGCAATGATGGATGTCAACTTACCGAAACAAGCGGCAGCACCAGAACAACAACATGGACTACACCTCCCAAAAACCCTCCGCAAAGAAAGGGACGGCCACCTGAAAGAAAGGAACAGGTGCCGTGAGAACATAGCACTATGGAAGAAGGACATAGAAACACGAGAACAAGTAACCGAGGAAGCACGGACGGAAGATTTTGACAACCGAACAAACGAAATGAGGGAATGGGAACAATGGGAACGGGAACAGAAAAAGCTTGCGACAAAAGAGGCAAGGAAGTGCATTAAAGAACACGAAGCAAACCGAAAACAGAAAACAAGAATGAAAATGAGAGAAGGATACTGGGGCAACATAAAGCACTACCATAAATTGATATACAAAAAAGAGATAGAAAACGGAACGGCACCAACTACAACAATACAAGCGATTGAAACCATGCAAGGAGAGCTAGTGGTAGGACACCAAAAAGTGGCACAGGCAATGGGAGAACACATTGCGTGGTCGGAACCATACAAAATGAAGGAACCAGAGAAAGGACTTAAAGATACGCCACCCTGGCTTGACGAAAGGTACAAGAACTACATGAGGGAAAACCAATGCAAAAGACCGGACCAAACAAAAGTAAACCTAAATGTGGACAAAGAGGCCTACCGACAGGCGGTGAAGAAAATGAAAACCAACAAAGCAGCCGGGCCCATGGGGATACAAAATGAAATACTGAAACAGATGCCGGACAGATTCCACGACCAACTGTGTGAACTCATGAAATTAATGTGGGAGCATAGACACACCCCCTACCATGGAAAAAAGGCTACTTCTGCTTCCACCACAAGCAAGGAGAAGTAACAAAACAAAAAAACTACCGACCTATAGCACTACTGGACTGCCTGTTCAAATTATACACTACAGTACTCACAAAAATGCTAGCTGACTTCTGTGAGATAAACGGCATGCTCTCGGAAGCACAAGAGGGCTCAAGGGAAAGCCACAACACAATGAAGCAACTCACCAGGGTAACCAATGCCATTGAAGACGCCAACCTCTCCAAACGAAGCCTACATGCAACCTACGTGGATTTCGAAAATGCGTATGGCTCGGTCGACCACGAAAGACTCATTACGACGCTAAAACACCTAGGGGTGCCACCACAACTTACCGAAGCTGTCAGGGACATACTGGGCGAAAACGAGGAGGACTCCATGCAAATGAGAGCAAAAGTAGGGGACCAGGTCTCGGAAGAGGTGCCAATAAGAAGGGGGATTCTGCAAGGCGACAGCATGAGCCCGCTACTGTTCATACTATACCTGGAACCTCTCCTTAGATGGCTAGAGGTGGGAGACCATGGATACCAGCACAGGTATGCAACTGACAGGGAGCTCAGAGGGGAACTGAGAACCTCCTCCGGAGCGTTTGTGGACGACCTAATTATACTAACCAAACTAATGACAGGCATGGAGCAACAGCTAAAGAAACTCTCGGCATTTGGAGACTGGAGTGGACTCAGAATAAACGAGGACAAAACAAAGATAACAGGGGTAGAACATGGCAACAAAAACGTGAAAGAAAGTAGGCACCAAGGGGTGAAATGCGGAAGTCGAACGCTAAAAGTCCTAAAAGCCGGGGATACCTACAAGTACCTGGGGGTCCTACTCAATATGCTGGGGACATGGAAAGAGGAGAAAAGAAAGTCACTACGGGAACTCAAAAGAAGAATAGACGCACTACTGGCAACCCCCCTCACACAAAGACAAAAAGAGTACTCCCTGAAGTCGGCCATATTGGGGAAATTCAAATACGGACTCCACCTCGGGATATACACACAGGGTGAAATACAACAGGCCGAAAATCAGCTGGGAGCCGCGATGAAAAGAATATATGGACTTCCCGCGAATGGTACGCCCAATGAACTAAACACGGAGGAAAAAGAGGAATACGGACTGGGGCTCCAGTCCCTACAGGCAATATATGCACAGGAAGTGTACACGGGACTGGCAGGTGCAGTTCAGAGTGAGGAAGACAAAGGGGCCCAGATGGGATACGGCAAAAGGGAGAGAAACCTTCAAACCAGACAAAGAATGTCACAAGTTAGCAGGTCCACAGCCGGACTACTGGAAAAACACTTCGAAGAAAGGGGACACAGCAGCACAAGGAGCAAACTAAAAATGGGACTGCAGACACAAACGAACACTCTGAGGAAGATGAATGCTCTGAATGAATATGGAATACGCGTGAAAGGAGGGGGAACCCACATGCAGGAACTGGGCAAAGAAACACTACCTATAATGAGGCAGCTGGGAAAAGCTAAAAGGGTATACACAAACGCGGAAATGGAGGGCACAACCAGAACGACCAAGCACCAAAGGATAATGGATACAGAATACAGAGACCCACAGTCGCAGCCTGCGACGACAGGCTTTGAAAAAATGGGAACAGTAAATGTAATACAGGAAACGAAAACTCAGCAAGCCACCAAGCAAATAAACTTTACCAAACTACTCACACTATTCAGAAACTACCCGGACCTCAAGAACTTAACCACGGCAGACGGGAAAAGTGCCATACCAATAGAAACACTGAAAGCAACAGGTGGAAGGACACACGACACCAAGACGGCAACAAAGATAGCACAGGGAATGCTGCACCTATACCCATACATTTGCGAAGCACAACCCAACGACATTAAGAAACCAGGGGACCACTGGGACCATGTGTGGAACAGAAGGCTGAAACCTGAATATATACAAGAACGGAAAACAGGAGAGCTAGAGAGGTACACCAAAAGTACGGTAAGCATGGAAAACATAAGCAACTGGCCGGCACAAATAAAGGCGCTACATGAGGCTGGAAACAGTCTGAAGGACATACTGCAACTAGTGTCTATGTACCCGCTAGCCAACCAAACGAAGCATTTCGAACAGTCAGAGGTAGAGTGGACGGAACAAGAGAAGGAAGTTCTGGGCATAGAAACCGACCAAGAAAAGGAGGAAGACGACGTGATGACAACCAGACACCCGCGGGGGAGAGTAAAGAGGAAGTCAGGACAACAGGACAGAGGCCAGTGGTCGACACAGGAAGACCGAATGGAAGTGCTAGGACAAGAGGGAAACTACACGCCCGCCGGGATACTGGCAACGAGACAGTACCTGCAAAACTACACAGACTCGACCTCGAAAGTAACGCAGTACGAAATACGGTGGACCGATGGAGAAGGAAACGAACAGACGACGTGGAGCACAGAAGAAACAGTAAGAACACACCTGCTCAAACACAACCTCTCCTCGGACCAAGGATGGAAAAACCTAGTGGAAGAATGGAAGAACGACAAGAGAGACAAAAGGACCAAACGCGAGCCCGCTGAAGAGATACTGGCAGGACAACCAAACGGCGAACAGAGGTACTGGAAAGAAGTAACGCACCTGGAAATATGCACAAGGGAAACGAACCCGGACCAGGACATTAGGCACATTCCAGGGGTGAAGGACAGACAACTGCGCACGGAAGGTGACACCACCTACTGCTATGAGCCGGAGGGAAGCCTCATAGGCACGCTGAGCACGGTAAAAGCTAGAGAATTGTACGACAGATATGCCGAGGCGGTGGGGGACAGCACGGCACAAAGGCCAACAGAGAAACAACTGGCCAAAAGGCTGAAACTAAGCGTAGAACACAAAATACATGTAAACACTTTTGAGGAGGAAATAGCACAACTGCTGATAAGGTACTCCAGCAAAGCGGAGATGAAACACAGAAAAAGGAACCTCCAAAACCACTGGACCTTCCCTCCGGAAATGATGGAGGCGGTACACACAGCCATGGGAGTCCAAACAGAGGTATTCGCCTCCCCACTTAATGTACACAGAGACACCAGAACGTACTACTCGCAATACCCACGAGACTCGGTATTTGGGGCTGTAGGCTCGGCATGGGAAGAGCAATGGGAAAAACTGGGGTCATACCAATTCAACCCAGAGTACACAGCAGGGGACCTCTACAAGGCACTGAAAAAGGCAATTAACTCCACAAAAACGGCCGAACCCGTTCTGGGGGTAGGAATATACCCCACATACGCCAAAAGCCCGTATAGAAAACTGCTGAATAAGCACATGGGATACAGGGTACACGAGTTACTGGAGATAAAGGAAGGGCAGTTCACCTTCTTACCACCCGACCACTGGATGCAAGGCAACCTACAGAAACCCAAACAATGCAACTGGAACATGAGAATACTGGTAGTAGCGAATGCGGCAGGATGGAGAAAATACTGCCCGGATGCACTCAAAACCCACGACATATTCAGCAAGGCCCTTCTCAAGTGCCCGCAAAGCAAAGTCAGGACGATAGGCAGAGCATGCTACATACACAGGCCTCTCACCCTCAAGGATGCGGACAGGCGACCTAGGTCAATTACAGAATGGGAGAAGGATTGCGTCATAGACTCCGCGCCATGGATGAACCATGAACTACCGGTCATGCAAGCACTACCAGGCAGCCACCTGGAGAACCACACAGAGAAGATAATTGACGGGTGGATGGAAGACAGGGAAAAAGAAGGGGAGCACAGAGGAGGGGATAGAGGGCCGAGGCCAACGACTATGGACGTACTAAGAGCTAACACCACGTGGAGTAGGGAGGAAATAAACAGAGACGCCCTAAGAAGGTGGGCATTACAATTTACGGGCCCAGACACAACGGACGAGCACATAAACGGAGACCAATGGCTGCAGTGGGAAAGGGGTGAAAAGGAGAAAGCAGAACCACCACCAGAAAGCAAGTGGGACAACCAAGGGAAAGGATACCCAGAGCCCCACAGGAGGCATAACAGAAACAATATGATTTACACAGATGGAAGCCAAAGAAAAGTCAAAAAGGAAAACGGGGAAGTCGAAGAAGTAACGGCGGCAGGTGTCTGGGACCCAAGAGGGGAACGGGCAATGAACCACATGCAAAGATGGGCCGGACGCTGCCAAACTGTTAACAGGGCGGAGCTCACTGCCATATATATGGCACTGACACTAGACTCAAACTCGGGAGGAGAGAAAGTCAGCATATGCACGGATAGTCTGACCTCCCTCTACCAGATACAAAACATGAAAAGAAGGCCGCACACGCTTGAAAGGCACGTACACAGGGACCTGCTGTGGAAAATAATGAAACAAATACAAAAGCTAAATAAGGAGGGAACAAAAGTGGCCCTATACAAGGTTAAAGCGCATGTGGGAATACATGGGAATGAAATGGCGGACGAGGTGGCAAAAAGGGCCTGTGAAGAAGGGGAATACGGCCTCAACCACGACAACACGGATACAGTGATGCTACTAGCAATATGCGAGGCCACGGGTAGACAACTGGAAGGACACCAAGCAATACTCAACCATGTAACAAAAAAGGTGAGGGAGGCAAAAATGACGGGAAAAACGAACATAATACAAAGACTAAAAAGGAAACTAGAAACCGGGCCAGAAGAATGGGAGACCAAAAGACAACGCATTGAGAGGAAGGAGGCAGAATACGCACAAAGAAACCGGGAGCCTACTGAAATAGGAACAGCCTGGGCAGACACCTGGCCCGATGAACCAGAATGGCAACAGGAACAGGAAGAGGAATTGGAACTCCAGAGGATGGAACGATTAGAGGAGGAGGCATTAATACAGGAGCAGCAAGTACAAACAGCACAACAAGCTAAACAAAAGAGGGGGCAAGGGCGAGAGAGCACACGGGGAGTAGAAATGAATAAGGAACAGGAATGGAAGACAAGAACAATACAAAAAGAGGAGGCATTAGAACAGGGAGAAAGACAAAAACGAAGAAGAACCCAAAGCCAGGCAAAACCCGACCAACCAGCCCTACGGGAAGCTGAAGGGCCGAGGGAAGCCCAAGGAGAAACTGCACAAGGGTCAACCCAGAAACTGAAGCTACCGGAAACACAGAATGTGGACACGACAACACAGCAGGACACCGTAGCCGAGCTCAGAGAAATGGCCCAACAACAGGAGGAAGCACAGGAAGAATGGAGAGCACTCCAGGAAATGGTACAGGACCAGGAAGCAGCGCAAAAGGAAGTACACCAAGTGAAGGAATGGAGAAAGTCCTCGAGGGAAAAAATACTGACAGCAACACAAGAAAAGCCAGAAAAATACATGCAGCACCTCAAAGGTGATAAAGCCATGCACAAGCTCTCTAATGGATACTGGAAGAAGGGAACGGAATACCTAAACGAGAAAGACGTGACAGTCCTGCTAAGATGCCGGGCGAACAAACTACCAGCAGGACCATACAAGAAGCAGCAAGGAGGGAGAAGGTCGCAAAAATGCAAATGCTGCGGGATGCCCAGACAAGTAAACGCGGGAGGATTCATACGCACAGCCCATGTGCTGGGAGGATGCACAGAGAGGGAGATAAAGAACATGATAATAAGCAGGTCGGATGAGACCACCAAAATGATAGCGAAAGCAATTAGCAAAGGCAGGAAAGGAGGATGTGTAATAAGAACCCATGCGGGGAAAAAAGGGAAAGGAATGAACAACGGGAGACCAATAGAAGACTTCCTCCTCACAAGGGGGCAATGCAGACTGGACGGACGAAACACACCGGCACCAGCACACGGAAAGGACACCATACCACACTACGTGGACATAGTAATGCTAGAGGGAACTGAAAAGGGGAATGAGCAGCCTGGGTACACACACCAAAAGGCAATGACGGAAGCGGGCCACATACACCTGATAGAGGTAACATACACAGACGAAATGAGTTGGGAGGAAGCACTAAAAACGAAGTACACAAAATACACACCGCTAGTAAAACTACTAGAACTATATGGCTACAAGGTAACGCTACACGTAATGGTATTCGGCAATACGGGAACAATATACGAACACACGGAGAAAATACTGACCAAACATTTAGGATTCGACAGACAGGAAGCCCTACACCTACTCAGGAAAATACATGACCTAGCGACAGGATTTGCAGTAAGCCTAAACAGACTATACAGAACTAAAGTAGACAAGGAGCCAGACTAAGGGACAAAGAAGAAGGAGTCAAGGGGACTCACAAAGCCCCACACCCCGTCCAAGGGTGTCTCTTTTTCTTTTCTTTTCTTTACTTCCGGTAACGGATGCCCACCCGATCGTCGATGCTCATGAACTCGTGCTACTGCCCGCTGTATGACGTTCGCAAGATAGTTCGAGTTGTCAGAGTAGTTATGACTGAAATTGAATTCCATAAAACGACCGATGCCTTCGATGAGTATCCCCATGCAGTGGGTATCTATCAATGCCTTATTGTCTTTGACCCAAGAGGGCATTCGACGAAAGTGAGGCAATTGTGTGGTACGTTGTGTCATGCCATCGATGATCATGGTAGTATATTTCCACCACTTCGCGTTGCCTTTTGCTGCGCTGGATTTCTGAATGTGTTTGTAGTACTTCTTCCGTTCAGCCCTTGCATCCAGTCGATGAGCTTGCAAAAGATTTTCGATTCGTACTGCAACGCAAACACATTCAGGTAAGTGATCACGTGTATGAACAAGCAGTGTTTTCTTTCTGAACATACCTCTCATGAACAAGATTGGGTTTTCTTTCTAACATACCTCTCATTTCGGCCGGGGCGACTTGCTTGTGAAGCTTTGCGGTCGAGCAGATCTTGCACTCCGAGAACTTGCAAATCTTCGGACACTTAAGCCACTTGAAGTGTTTTCTCCAGATCGTATACCAATATGGCTCGCTGACCTTGAATCTCTCAGAACCAAAGGCTGGAAGCTCTTCGATAAACTTTTCGTAGACGTCAAGCTTTGCCATTCCTTGAGGCAGATGTGTTTCTTTCTTGTCCGGTTGATGTTGACCTTGCTCTTTGGCAATCTTCTGCAGAAAGGTTTTCGCTGCTGAAACCTTAAGAGAGTTTTTTGGAATATATGACAAGCCCTGTACTTGCACTTGTTTGCTGTTTCCGTGCAGCCTGAAAAGGGAAAAAATGTATATTATTATAACGAATCTGATGCAAAGAATGAGAGCCTACAGGAAAACTGTAAATTGGTTTACCTGTTATGTTTTCTTCCGGCAAATAAATCCTTTATTAGCTTCGTCAGCCGTCCATGAGATATCGGCAAACATTTCTCATAAAACTTGCGACACACACGCTGAGAGCCAATGGCAAATTTGAGAACTGGTGCATCTTGATC
The DNA here is from genome assembly GCA_001247695.2 of Cymbomonas tetramitiformis. NCBI lineage: Eukaryota > Viridiplantae > Chlorophyta > Pyramimonadophyceae > Pyramimonadales > Pyramimonadaceae > Cymbomonas > Cymbomonas tetramitiformis. The sequence continues at coordinate 656 of LGRX02027928.1, read as the reverse complement.
TGAAAAGTCGGACGACTTTTTAAGGGTAGATATGATCCATTGTCTCTGCATTCCTTGAAGACTTTTCTCTTTAGGAGATGCCGCGTTCAAGGTCCAGAATTCAGAGCGAAGATCCTTAACGTCTTGTTTAGAAATATTCGACGAACATAACCTCTTACAGCGACATGAGAAATTGAACACATCATTCAATGAAGGCGGTAAAAGTAAGTCCTGCAACCGAAATGCATGCAAATTAGTTTTCTGCTAAAGTCGCCAAGCTGAAGGGCGACTCATCCGCGGATGAGTCGCCCAGCTATGGAAAATCGCCATCTTCGAAAGGCGACTCATCCGCGGGTGAGTCGCCTGCTGGAGTCGCCGTGCTGAAGGGCGACTCATCCGCGGATGGGTCGCCCGCTGGAGTCGCCGCGCTGAAGGGCGACTCATCCGCGGATAAGTCGCCCGCTGGAGTCGCCGCGCTGAAGGGCGACTCATCCGCGGATGAGTAGCCCGCTGGAGTCGCCGTGCTGAAGGCGACTCATCCGCGAATAAGCCGCCCGCTGGAGTCGCCGCGCTGAAGGGCGACTCATCCGCGGATGAGTCGCCCGCTGGAGTCGCCGTGCTGAAGGCGACTAATCCGCGGATGGATCGTCCGCTGGAGTCGCCGCGCTGAAGGGCGA
>LGRX02027927.1:0-47282 GCA_001247695.2 Cymbomonas tetramitiformis | reverse complement strand
GGTACCTGTGCAGTACCCTGAGAGTTTCCCTGAGGAGCTGGAACTGAAGCTGGAGCTGGATTTGCAACTGCTGCATTGATGCTGTGCTGACTCTTCAGTTCCTTAACCAAGGTGTTGATCGTATTGATGAGTTTGCCGGACCCATCCTTAGCACCCTGATTCTGTTGTTGCTGTCTCCTGAAAGGATTCTGAGCTGGTGGCTTGCCTTTGATATCTTTTCCATCTGGAGTCTTGGTGGAAAAACAATCCTTTGTGACGTGATTAGTACGACCACAACGCTGGCAAGGCTGAGGATTCTGTGATTTTCCTTTCCCTTTTCCTTTGCCTTTTCCACCTTTCCCTATGCTCCGATTCTGATTGGAGTTTTGACTGCCACTCTGGTTCATACCAATTCCTGTTGGATTTGTCATATGGCTTTTTGCCACGCCCTCTGTCTTTGTCCTTCTTGACTGGGCCTCTTGATGACTGCTCCTTCTGACCCCGATAGTGAAGGGTTTCTGACTGCTTCGAATGAACGACATAATTCAAATCGAGCAGTATCTGTGTGGTTTCTTGCTACGACAGATTATTCCTTTCTTGCGCTGTTAGGAATCTTAACTGGAACTGTCTGCGGAGATCTGGATCCATGCTGCTGACAAATCTGTCCTTTATTAACACATCGTTCAGATCAACTGCTGCTAAAGCAGCCAGTGACGTAAACGTGCGCAAATAGTCTGAGAAAGTTTGGTTCCCTTGATGCAGCGCCATCAGGTGTTTCTTGGCCACTGATCTCTTATGAGGGTTGCCAAATTGACTGAGGAATATCCTTCTGACCATCTCATATGTGGCATCCGGTTGCTGTGCCACGACCTGGAAATAGTGTCGGTCATTGGTTTGGATGAGAGTCAGGAATACTGTGATCAGGTCCTTGTCCTTGACTCCTGGATAGGTGAACTGAAAATACCGGTCCACCGTGTCCAACCAAACTTCTGCGTCCTGTCCAGATTTGAATTCCCTAGGTGGTGTCATCTTCACCTTTGGGACCAAACTGGGTGGAGCTGGTGCTGGAACAGAATCATCGTCAGGATCTGTAAAGACTATTGGAGGATTGTCTTCTGCGTACTCAGTCTCTGGTTCCTCCGGTTCATTGGCTGGATCCCTATATCGGCTCATATCGGGCCTCATACGACTGATGTTGTCGAAGTATCCTATCTGGTCGAATCTGGTTTGAGTGTTGTCATAACCAGCGATCCACTTCGGAACCTTGAACCGGCTGAATGAATCATAGGAGCCTAGAATGTCGAAAAACCATGTCGATGGATCTGGATTGATGGCTGGAATTTCTGATTCGTCCTCTTCGAATACCACCATCTAAAAAACAAAACACAACACAAAAGATGCCTTCAGCTAACTGAGTGTGTGTGTGGTATATATATAGTATATATATATCTATGTTATATACGTATAGTATATCTGTATGTTTACATACATGTAGTACATTTGTACATTATAATGAGGTAATTATGTATATATATCCACCTTCTTCCCCCCTCAAGGAAGTGTGAACATAAGGCAGTTGTCAATTGCCCTTTTACCTCATATATAGCATGCATTCCTTATAGGAAGCAGCTGTTACAGTTTTAGGGTTGCAGCCCTACAGTCTTTGGGTTGTTGCCCTGCAGTTTTTGGGTTGTTGCCCTGCAGTTTTTGGGTTGCTGCCCGAAATATTATCATGTCTGCGCTGATTACAGCATGATATATTTATGCCAAACACGAAGTGTATTCAATATTTAGGTGGCATTTAGGGCATGTTACGTTACAGTGGCCCATATCCCCAACAGTGTGTTTAGGGTGTTACTTGGTATCAGTAACCCTAAAATAGGTAAAATCAAAGCAGTATAAATATTTTGCAAACATTTTTAAGCAAAACTGCATTTAATGTCACACTGAATATTACGTGGTTTGCAGGAGGTATGTTACACCCCTGACACACACATTTAATTTTAGGGGTGTTACAGGGTATTACAAGTGCTGCATAAATCAGGGAATATTTGTTGATAGCTGAATAATCAGATCAGCAAAAAAAATCGACCCGATTTTTTCATTTTGAAATCATGCGTGGAGTATTTTTACGCATTTTATTGCAGCCAATATGTATACCCATATATATTACACATTTAATATCTAGGGTGTTACACGAGATATGACCATGGTCATTATGATTTTCTGGTACCTTAATAGGTATAAAATCATAATATCAAATAAAATAGGGTCGAATTTTCAATTTTCAAATCTATCGCAAACGAATTTCACCCATTTTGGCCGGTTTTCGGCTATTTATTGTTTTCCATAGTAATATATCTCTGTGTGTGTGTAAGCTGCAAAGTACAGAAGTATTGCAACTCACTTCACCTTTGCACATGACAATTTTCATGATATAAAAGTGAATATTCCTGTATGTCAACATCTGTGGTTGATCATATCTGTGGGTTTTACTGATTTGAAACCCATGGAAGTAAATGCACTCCCTGATGATATTTAGGTGTACCAACTATAAGCGGATTATCCACTTTAGTGATAACTTATCAACCTATGATATGTTTGAGCATATGACTGTGCTCTAAGAGTATATCAAAATGATATCTCTAAATTTCAAACATATCTGGACATAGCTTGATTATAATCAAAGCAGTTTAGCACAACACATATATATGTGTGTGTATGTCCACAACAACCTATGTCAGCTCAATATATGTATGTACTGATCTGGTTAGGTACATGCTTTTGTGCTGATCAATACTGAGTCAATTGTCAGAATGCAGTATAGTGGTTGTTGTTGCTCCAACGATGTGTGAAAGTGAATGGACTGTGCTCAACAGTTACCAGTTGTTGTAATGAGCACAGTATTCTGCCTTCGGGTCTGGAGATAACTCCATCCAGCCCTACAGCATGTTGTCTTATCCTGCTCCCATATGTATCGCCATCTCTGGCATTCCACACGCACATGTGTTTGTGGAATGGTATCCATATTATCATGCACATAATAGACATTATAGTTGATTAATTCACTCTGAATCAGTGAATATCATCATATACAGTAATGCCAGTGTGTGTGCAATGTGTAGTACTTATTGATTAGTACTTTTGCAAGTGTGTGTGTGTGCTCACTTTTACACACTTACAGGAAGATAACTTCTGGTATTACAATATTCCCAGACAGTTTATCATGCAGGATGATGATCAGCATACCATGTACTGAATGAATCTAGCATGATATATATCAGGTTAGGAGTTATTGTAATCCTGTTTTAATCTCATTCACAATAATGAGTTGCATATGATTTTACATGTAGCTCTGGTGAGTATTCCATCCAGTAATCCATCATAGAACGTGCATGTGATCCGAAGAGCATCTCGGCTCCACCGGGACATGACGAGCTAGTTATGATGTTAAGACTACTTTCAGGCACCTTATGCTAACATGGTTCTAATATAACTTAGCATGCACTGCAAAATGCTTGTGCAATGTTCAGTATTTGCAATATGCTAGTGTTCCAGTTGTTGACGTGATCAAACTGGATATATATACTACAGCTGGTATCGTGATCAAGCTGTTCTGGTGATGCATGCACAATTTAATGTTGCAGTCACTCAGTATAGTGTATATGTGATGTAATGCTGCATGTATTCACTATATGTTGCATGTTGGAAAATGCTGCAAGTGGAGTATTAATGCATAAGTGTGTGTGTGTGTGTGTGTGTTGCAATAATTGCAATCTCAGTACACACATATATCCTGCACACTCTATTGCTGCAGATCATGAAGATGTACACACATATCTTGCACACTATATTGTTGCAGATCATGAAGATGTATTCTGACAATTCTGACAGTGGGTATTTGAAATATCTCTGCAGCCATCAAGATATAGTGTGAAATGCTGCATTATGGTGATCATGCATCAATCGTGCGTCCATCAAAAATATCCCTGCGAGTATACAAATGTTTTGCAGAGTATATTGACGCGAGCATGTAATGCACAGATGATCGTAGCAATATTTTGACATCATCATCGTAAAAACTGCAAGATGATCGTAGCACGCTGCAAGTGAATTTATGCAATCGGGCGCGCTGCTGATGAAAAGCATATATCGTCGCCATTTCTCAGCGCATGATACGAGCGCTGACTTATGCTGACTTGTGCGCGGAACATAAATCCGTCGATGATTTCTATGCAGTATCTCATTCTGCGTAATTTTCAACTGCGAATCATCCATGCGCGTGCATGTGCTTGCCGCGCATACTTCTGATTGCGAATCACTTCTGCGAGAACATATGATTGACGCGCATGCTTTCAGCTGCGAATCGATATCTCGCGCATCGACATAGATGATCGCCGTACAGTATACATTTCTCAAAACTGCAAATCATTCTGTGCGCGTATGTGACCATAGAGCATTTTTATGCCTCGTGCACACCTTTTCGCACAGTAAATTTGATGATCAGCTGTATGTGCGATCCTGCGAATGCGACAATTATCTCGCGCACTGTCTTCGCTATTGCAGCGGTATATGCGATATATCAATTGTTCGTATTATTCGACTGCGTCGCCTTATATGCTTGAGCTCCGCAACCTGTCAACACAAAATTATTGATATCTACGCGCTGCACTCACTTGAGTTCTCGTTTCTCGTGCCTGACGAGCTAGAATACCATCTGATACGGGCTGATATGCGAGCCCTCAATATATCAATAATATAATAGAAAGCGCGGTGTTATTGGATTGTAACACACGTGCGAGTTATGAGCGGGATGAGTGCAGTGACTTCTGTGAGAAGATGCTGCTCTAGCACAACGCTAGCTCATCTAAATACCGAATGTCTCCCATCGCATAGATGGTACCGCCATTGGGTTGTGAACCCGAGACATTGGTTGAACGACCAGTATCGTCAGAACGAATAATGCGTTCGCCCCATAATACTGCGCATGCTTGTTCCGCACATGCTTGAAGCGAAGATGATTTCTTGTTTGTTACTTCAAGATTGTATCTTGCTTTGCCATCTTCGAGTTCGACATACGAACTCTCGATGACAGGTGTCATTCAAGTCTTTCCTTGAATAATGACAGATGATGTGACTTATCATTTGACGACATGTACAGTCATAGTCGACCGTACTGACGACTGTCTGTCATTATAATATATGACATGACTCGACGTGGCATGACATGGTATGACATGTCTGACAGGTATGACACGTATGACATGTATGACACATATGTCATCGGTCATGACCCTGACAACCTCTCACGGATGCTATCCCAAGGGATACCCACACTGCCGACACCACGAGACATGAAATATCCGGCTCTCTCACTCAAAGTTAGGCTACGGTTCAAATACTTAGCTGGGGTTGAAACCCTCTCAAGCTACAGGGTGCCTGCTCAACGCAAGTTAGGTATGTCGGCAATGCACCGACACCCAGCTAAGTCTACTGCACAGCACTTAAAGCAGGAGCTAGCATGAGGGTCCTTGTCAGATATATAGTGCCGACTATATATTGTGGTGGTAGGATACATAATGCTTTCACTTAAGATAACATAAGAAGTCCGTTAGATTGAGTGAACCTCGGCTTAAGCCGGAAACCCTAAACCTGTGACAGCCGTAATGTACGGAGTACTAGTACAGACAAAGGATTGTGACACACACGGGGTGTCACATCCAGCACACCACCCTGTACTATTACGGAGGAAGAGTTAGGGTGGAGCAGGCAGATTGTTCGGGAAAACAAAACACACCATCTCAAACGGTGGAAACAAATTTTTAGTGGGGGCCTGTGCTCTTGGCCAGGGCGGTCCCAATTCTAGCTAGCACTACACACTGAAGGCGGCTGTGCCTGTGAGACAGATCTAGTTGTGCTACTATGATAGAAAGGGTGATATCGGTGTATATATATAAGGTATATATATATACAATGCGGTCAGAAAACACAGTGTTGGGTGCTCGGAACGGAATAGCATAAAACTAGAGAGACAGACATACGGACTGTCTAAATAGAGAAGGCTAACGTGACGGGGACACTGTCACGGGTGACACATGCCACACACAGTGAGGGGTGACGCAAGGAGAAGCAGGCCCCCATACAGTGGGGGGGAAATCGGCTTCCCCGTGACACCACCTCACCCCGAAGGTGTGAGTGGCAATCCCAGAGCAAGCAAACCCTAAAACCTAAACCCAATGTCACTTAATGTCAGAGTTCAAGGGACCATTGCAGCTAGCTAACAGCTGGCAAGATGCGGTGTCACTCTGCAAGATAATTGCGGCTAAGGTCTAGACTAGTTCACTCAACATGTCGGTTGCGATGTGGCCGCGTATTCACTAAGTGGTGGCGGCGGTCTCCTCGAAGATGTCGAGGGGCATCCAGACGACGAATCAACCAACTCCTGTGCGTTGCCAAAGCCAAAAGTAGCTTGGCACCACCAGAGCGAATGCGTCGATGAGAAGGGGTTGGGGAGGTGGAAGGTGAAAAATGCGGTAAGGGGGCGCGACTGAGCGCATTGGGAATGGCTCGAAAGGAACGATGGTGAGGGGCGAAGTGGGCGTGGCGACATCACCACACACCACTAGATGGTGAAGAGGTGGGGTGCAAGGCGAGGGCGAAGGGAGTGGAGGGACGAAGTCGAAGGAGTCAAAGCCCTCGTTGTTGATGGCGAACGCGATGGACTCGAGTTTGGTGCTTGGTGTGTAAGCACCACCAGGCACCACCAGACCACAGTCAAAGGGAAGATGTTGTCGTCGAAGCAAGTCCAGTGCAGACCGAACTGCGGCCATGCGCGCACGCTGGCGTAGCGAGGCCGTGATCTCTGCGGCCGCGAAATCTGGAAGGCTCGCGGCCATGGCCACAGCGTTGGCGTTGCCCCTGGTGAGGCGCGCGGTAACGGCCACAGCGCTGGCGTTGCCCCTGGCGAGGCGCACGGCCACAGCCACTGCGCGAGCGCTGCCCTGAGCGAGGCATGCGGCCACATCGGCGTTGCCCCTAGCGAGGTGTGCGGCCACTGCCCTAGCACCAGCGCTGCCCCTGGCGAGGCGCGTGGTGCGTGGCAGTCGCGGCACTGGCGCTGCCCCTGGCGAGGCGCGTGGTGGCAGTCGCGGCACTGGCGCTGCCCCTAGCGAGGCGCGCGGCCATAACGGCGCTGCCCCTAGCAAGGCGCGCGGCCGCACTGGCGCTGCCCCTAGCGAGGCGTGCGGCCACATCAGCGCTGCTCTGAGCGAGGCACGCGACCACAGCCACAGCACTGGCGCTGCCCCTAGCGAGGCGCGCGGTCACATCGGCGCCGCTCTGAGCGATGCACGCGGCCAGCGCGCAGCGTGTGCACCGCGTCCAGGCGCATCGGGCCTCCTTGCAGAGGTTGATGCGCGTGCCTGGGAGCAGCACACCGCGCACGCATGCCCCGCCGCCGAGCGTGGAGCGCGGCACCCACACTCGGGGTGCTGATGAGGCCGGCGCGCCCCAAGCTCCGGGCGAGTGCACCCGTCTCGACGGGACGCATCGCCACGCGCCTGCAAGGAGGCCCACCCTTGCATGCGTGTTGCCACGAGGTGAGCACACCGAGGTGCTCACCCGCGCCCTCCCCTTAGGGCCACCGAGAGTGAAGCGTCCGGGAGCGGACCGCTTTTCTTTTGGTGGGGAGAGAGCGCGCCGCGAGTGGCAGATGGCAGCCACCGCGAGCGCGCCAGGCGCACCGCCATGAGGCAGCAGCTCTCGCTGCGCTGTCTCGGGCTGCGTGTCTGACGCGCCGCTGCCCCGCCAGGCACACCAGACGCATGGTGCCTGGGGGTAGCGCGCCGAATGTGTGCACCGCGTCCAGGCGCATCGGGCCTCCTTGCAGAGGTTGATGCGCGTGCCTGGGAGCAGCACACCGCGCACGCATGCCCCGCCGCCGAGCGCGGAGCGCGGCACCCACACTCGGGGTGCTGATGAGGCCGGCGAGCCCCAAGCTCCGGGCGAGTGCACCTGTCTCGACGGGACGCATCGCCACGCGCCTGCAAGGAGGCCCACCCTTGCATGCGTGTCGCCACGAGGTGAGCACACCGAGGTGCTCACCCGCGCCCTCCCGTTAGGGCCACCGAGAGTGAAGCGTCCGGGAGCGGACCGCTTTTCTTTTGGGGGGGAGAGAGCGCGCCGCGAGTGGCAGATGGCAGCCACCGCGAGCGCGCCAGGCGCACCGCCATGAGGCAGCAGCTCTCGCTCTGCTGTCTCGGGCTGCGTGACGCGCCGCTGCCCCGCCAGGCACGCCAGACGCATGGTGCCTGGGGGTAGCGCGCCGAATGTGTGCACCGCGTCCAGGCGCATCGGGCCTCCTTGCAGAGGTTGATGCACGCGCCTGGGAGCAGCACACCGCGCACGCATGCCCCGCCGCCGAGCGCGGAGCGCGGCACCCACACTCGGGGTGCTGATGAGGCCGGCGAGCCCCAAGCTCCGGGCGAGTGCACCCGTCTCGACGGGACGCATCGTCACGCGCGTGCAAGGAGGCCCACCCTTGCATGCGTGTCGCCACGAGGTGAGCACACCGAGGTGCTCACCCGCGCCCTCCCGTTAGGGCCACCGAGAGTGAAGCGTCCGGGAGCGGACCGCTTTTCTTTTGGGGGGAGAGAGCGCGCCGCGAGTGGCAGATGGCAGCCACCGCGAGCGCGCCAGGCGCACCGCCATGAGGCAGCAGCTCGCGCTGCGCTGTCTCGGGCTGCGTGACTGACGCGCCGCTGCCCCGCCAGGTCGCGAGGCTTTCAATCTGGGGCAGCGGATGTTGTGCCTGCTTCAGGATGCCCACAGTCGAAAGTTGAATGAGTCTGAACGGCAGGAACTTGACAGTTATTTCGACGAAATGACTTACGAGGACGAGAAGTTTGCTGTATATTATATGGGGCAACAGTTGCCTGTCGAGTCGGCCTTCAGAGAAGTAGCGCTCATGACGAAAGACGAGATCGACACTGTGCACCAAGGGTTACCGTATGGCTCGGGGAAACCAGAAACACCAGCTAAACCATCATTTACCCAATCGGCACCAGAGGATGCATGGGATCCGCACGGTAGGAGCCTTTATCGGATAAAGCTGCTGCAGAAGAAGTACGAGCTTCTGCAGGACGGCAGTGACACCAGCGGACAGGGCAGCGCGCATGCAAGCGAAACTACAGGCGTTGGTGATCCCCGAACAGTCGCTGAAATGGAAACCAATCGTCGCGACAGCCTTGCACCCGCTGAAGTCTCGGATTATGCTAAGACAGCGTCTGAAGCCTTGGAGGCGGACTTGGGGGAGACGGCGGTGTCCTCTGGCGAAGCCAGTGGTCCTACGTTGTTGAATCAGGTACCAGAAAACGTGGACCTCCCGGGCATCCTGTTGACTGGGTTGGAGGAGGAGACCGATCAAGGGTGGGATCTCGTAGCGCTGGGACAAATGATACTTCAAGACAACCCCATTGCCAGCCAAGAACACGAGATGAGGGGTGCGGTGGCTGACCGGCCCGTGCAGGTAATTGACAATTGGACGTTGCAGGCGCCATACACCTACGGTGACCTGGCCCTGATGTTGCAGAACAGTGGCTGTGAAATCAACGAGCCATTTCGTTTTAACAACGAACATACCCTGGAGATGGAAGAGGTGCTTAAAGGTTCTGCAGCCTGCACGGACGCCACCGACCCTTCGACCTGGGACCCCAAAAGCGAGAAGGAGACTGGGCCGCAACGATGGGGGTTTCTTCTGTCCTTCAAGGCGAAGAACAAAAGGCTGCAACCCGAGTTGGCGTTCGTTTCGACGGTGAAGACCATGTTGTACGAGATGCCAAAGGACTGTCCTTACGCGGACGCCATCCTTATATTGCATCCCCGACACGATTGCGAAGTTTTGGGTACTGTTCAAGAGGCACTACTTTTTTGTATTGAAAAGTTCCAGGACGTGGAGGGTATTACCAGGATTGCACTGCCAGCAGGCAAAGGTCCTATAGAAAAGCTGAAAACCACGATAACAGCCGACCTGAAGACCAGCCCGGCATATCTCGACGCGCGTCTTTCCGGGGAAGCGGCGAACACCGGGGTGATTGTCAGTTATGAGAAGTTTGTTCCTGATCAGCAGGTAAACAAGACACTGAACAAGAGCGGCATACTGGAGGGAAAGTCGATCATCCCAGCCTTCAAGGCTTCTATCAAGTGCGAGCGGCACCTGGAGTTCCGGTATGAAGTGGTGCAAGGGATGAGGGTGTCGACCACCATGCACAAGGAGTTTCGTGGTGTCCACAGGTTCGTTTGCCTGACCATGAACCTGTCACTGACCCAACTTCATTTGCACTGTAACACATTCGTTTGTAGTACATAGTCAAGATATATGAATAAGGAGGTTGTTGGTGCCCACAGGTTCCTTTGCCTGACATGGGTTGGCCAGTGGCACGCCACTTACATGGCGATAAACGGCAATGACCCCAAGCCGGGCGAGGTTACTTGCACGATGTTCCAGGCTTCCGCTCTGTATGAGCGGAAGCTGGAGATGAAGCGAAAGGAGAAGTATGCCGGCAACTACCCGCACGTGCGAATAACAAAGAAGAATAGCTCGAAGGCTTCTCTGACAGGCGTCGTCACGCGCCTTGGAGACCCTTTTGTGACTAGCGACACACTTTGCAATGTGTTTAGTCTTGACAAGAAAGAAGATCTTTCCGTCACCTCCGAGTTCGATGACTCCGTCGCTTGCTCTTTGGACCTGTTTCCCGTTCACCCTGGCTTCTTGCACAATGTGTACGGTACTCCTACCGACGACAACATGCCAATCTTGGTAAGCGACAGCGAAAGCGATGACAGCGACGATGAAGAAGACATTGTTTACACCGGCGAGTGCAAGACTCCCCGGTTCTCACCAAACACGGAGCCCAAGCCCACGGAGTCCGTCGCTTCGACAAACCTTTCCAAGTCCGAATCGACTTCCAGTCGCGCCTCTTCTTTTAAGCGGCCCGCAGATTGCAAACGTGTGAACAAGGTCCCCTTCGACGTCGATGGCAATGTCACTTTTGGTCACCACATGTCCTCAACTCTTCCTAAACCAACCGGGAAGGGCGGTCTACCGCTGAACAAACTTGACTTCCATGTCACGAACCGTTCTTGGTCCCACGCCTGCGCCACAACTTGGGCGGAGGTAACCCGACAAGATGCTGTCAAGGACTGCAACTCTCAGGTTCGACCTCAAAATTGTCTTGGAGAAAAACTTTGAAGGAATACGGAGTGCTCTTTCTTTAAAACCCACGACAAAGAGTTCGTTCAAAAAAGTTCTCAGCGACGTGGCAAACGCTCCGCTTCTGCTTTCCTCGGAGTTGAGGTATTTTAATCCCAAGGTTTTCCCGTACCCTTTCACCACTTTTCCAGTAAAACCTTACGCCTTTTTTTTCAGACTGAAGGCCCTCCATGCAAAAAGTGTCAAGAACCAATGGAAGTTATTACCTGTGGTGCCCGGGCTACTTTGGTCCGCATCGACCTTCCCGCAGCCGAAGGCCACCTACTGATCTTTAAACACAAAGGCACCCATGCCTGCCAACCCATGGATAAAAATGGGAAGGCCGTAGTTTCCAAAGAAACCTAAGACGCCATCAAAGAAGCCCTTCCCGTTTTCGGTGGTCGCTTCACTTCCGAGAAGCTGAAGAACTCCGCCACAACGGTTGCCTTCGAGAAGATGCTTTCCTCTCCGGACGGCTCTCCCATCGACGTCTACAAGGTATTGCCCTTTTTTTGTGTTACCTTTCCGTTATAAGTCGGGGACATGTTATTCTTAATGCATGGTTTCATTTTAGGTGGCCCGCGAAATGCAAGACGCTCGCGCCGTCCGCGACGTGATGAAAGAACATCGTGCGACTCAGCGTGCCCCCGAGCGTGCTGCGGATGACGAGGTCAAGGAAATGAAACGGATCCTGGACTCAAAGGGATACCGTACTCTTCTTTTCGAGACCGCCCCTCTGAACTGGTTCATGTGCCCCCTGGACTTGCCGTGGTCCCCCGCGAAGATCATGCTGTTGATGGACCGCATTCTCGGTAAGCCTCCGTTCATCGGTTGCTACGCATGTTCTGATGGTGGCCACAGCTGCATTAACGGTCGCGTTGTCGAGAAGGTTGCCACGGTCGTGCCCGGAATTGGGTTGATAACGCTGGCAACCTTCGTCCTGCCGGCGGGTGAACGCGGTGTGGATGAGGAGAAGATGTGGCAAGGCATCGACTACGCTTGCCGGACGGTGGCCATGGAGGACCCCGACTTCGCGAAATATCGAGGCAAGGAGGTTTGGCTAAAGACCAACCCAAAAGGTGAGATCTGCTTTCGTCCCGTCGGTTTCGTCCGTGACGCGGGTGGCGGAGGCTGGATCGGCATCCGCTTGAACTACAACACGTTCATGCGCATGGAGAACCGGAAGAAGTACATGACGCGGGACGAGGCGGGCAACTCTTTGGAGAAAGGCTGTGACTTGCACCTCGTTGCGAACATGGGGATACACGCTCGGTGTTTGGACAACAGTTTCGAGGAGGCCCAGTTCCGGACTCTGTTTACACGGTGGTACGAAGCGCAAGCCCCCAGACGTGTGATGGACGCACGTGCGCGCCTCTTCGACTTCATCCAGGTGCAAGAGAGCAAGAGCGTGCAGTTCTCTTCAGGGAACATATCAACCCCCTATGGCCGGTCTGTGGCCGTACGATGAGGGCTGTGGCCGAGGTTTGGCCGAGGGTGCTTTTGCTTGTTGGCCGAGACGAATTATGTAAAATTTTGAAAATTTTCCCGAAATTTTGCGATTTTTATGATAATACCATACTTAAAATTAAAATTTTGCGCCTGCGGCGGGCAATTTTTGATCTTGGCCGGGTTGGCCGAAACTTGGCCGATGGAAATTTTGAGTGTTGGCCGTACGATATAAAAGCTTGATATGTTCCCTGGTTCTCTTTGTCTTCGCTCGTTTTATTTTACGAAGGTGAAGGCGAACGCACCCTGCAGCTTTTCACACAAAGCAAAGGGGCTAACCCGGCGGAGCAACTCTTCTCCAAGGACGGCAAACTGATCGGCGTGAATCTGCCGGCCTCCGAGTTCTTGCACCTGGAGAACGTGACGTACATCACCCAATCCGCCTGGTTGCAGCACGTAGAAGAAGGTGGCCACCGCCAGCGGGACTCCCGCACGAACACCTTGTACGATGGGCGGCGAAGGGTGTACACCGCCATGCAACGCGCACGTCACACTGCGTACGACGTGCTCGAGGAGGTGCGTGAAATGTATGTCACTCCTGGTCCAGTGACGACGGAGACACGCAGTCACCGACCAAACCAAGTTCGATCGATGGGGAAGAGGAATAAGACTAGGGTGACGATCGACGAGCCTGGAACGCCGACTCCGGCAAACAAGTTGGTGCGGGCATGCCTCGAGAACCCTTTCGAGTTCGAATGGCAGTTCGACCCAAACACCGAGGACCCGGCCGCCCGCTACGTTTGGCAGTCTTCGCAAGAGGTGAACGAGGCTCTAGTGGTGCAATATTTGGAGACCGCGGTGCACTTTCATTCCGAACATCGCTACGTCGACACTCGCCCCGTGTCCGTCGGGTCTTCGGACGAGGTGCGGTACCAGACAATCACCACGACAGGCCACGCGCAAATGTTGGCTCGCATGTTCTTGCAGTCGGACAAGCGCATGAAAGTGATACAGGTTGGCCAACCGACCGTCCGTTTAACTGCACGTGGAAGACACGACGGCTTCCTGGACCGCAGTTACACCTTGTCCTCTGGTCGAGGTGAACCCTCGCTGTCAGGGTCATGACCGATGACATATGTGTCATACATGTCATACGTGTCATACCTGTCAGACATGTCATACCATACAGGATCATGACCGATGACATATGTATCATACATATCATACGTGTCATACCTGTCAGACATGTCATACCATGTCATGTAATGTCATGTCATGTCGAGTCATGTCATATATTATAATGACAGTCGTCAGTACGGTCGACTATGACTGTACATGTCGCCAGATGATAAGTCACATCATCTGTCATTATTCAAGGAAAGACTTGAATGACTCTGTCATCGAGAGTTCGTACGTCGAACTCGAAGATGGCAAAGCAAGATACATCTTGAAGTAACAAACAAGAACCATCTTTGCTTTAAGCATGTGCGGAACACGCATGCGCAGTATGAACGAACTATTCGTTCTAACGATACTGGTCGTTCAACCAACGTCTCGGGTTCACAACCCAATGGCGGTACCATCTATGCGATGGGAGACGTATGGTATAGAGGAGCGAAGCGTTGTGCTTCAGCAGTATCTTCACACAGAAGTTCTGCACCTCATCCCGCTATTATCTGACGCTTGTGTTTGCCGTTCCACAACACAGCGTATACTTGTATTTTATATGATATATTGAGGGCTTGCTTATCTAGCCCTAACAGAATGGTATTCTTATTTAGCTCGTCAAGGCACGAACAGCACGAGAACTCAATTGTGTGCAGCGCGTAGATATCATTAATTTTGTGTTGACAGGTTGCGGAGCTTAAGCACATAAGGCGACGCACTTGAATAAATCGAATATTTGATATATCGCATATACCGCTGCAATAGCGAAGACAGCGTGCGAGATAATTGTCGCGTTCGCAGAAGCGCACTCGCAGGATACAGCTGATCGCATATACTACACGATAAGGTGTGCATATGGCATACATCCGCGCAGCAATGAGATGTACTCGCATAAATGGTTCGCAGATGTACATATGTTCGCAGATGCGACGCGGAAGCATAAATCACCAGCGGAATCGTTATCCGCGCGGAAAGTCATCAGCGCAGCATTACAATTTTCGTGATTGCACCAAATTGCTTTTTGTACGGCTTCATACATGTCGATGCGCGATAGACTAATTCGCAGTTGGCAGCATGCGCGATGGTCGCATGTTCTCGCAAAAGCGATTCGCAGTTTACAGCATGCGTGTCAATTACATGCACGCACATGAATGAATCGCGTTTGAAAATTGTTCAGAACGATATACAGCATAGTAATCATCGACGGATTTTTAATCTGTACATAAGTCAGCGCTCGTATCATGCGCTGATAAATGGCGACCACGATATATGCTTTTCATCAGCAGCGCGCCCGATTGCATAAGTTATTTGCAGCGTGCTACGAAAGATTTCAATTTGCGATGATGATGATGCCAAGATGTTGCTATGATCAACTGCACAATACATACTCACATCAAGATACTCTGCAAAACAACTAATACTCGCAGGCATATTTTGGATGCATGCATGCATGCATGATTGACATCTGATTATATACTGCAGCACACACCACATATTGATGACTGCACAAATATTCAAGTTGTCAGCATTTCATGCTTATCTGCAATATAGTGTGCGAGATGTTTATCCGAACTCGCAGTACATGCAGCACACATTACATGCAGCATCTGAGTATATGCACATTCTATACAGAGTGACTGCCAAACTGTAAGTTGTGCATGCATCATGATAACAGATGTTATATATGATCCAGCTTGATCACGGTAGCAGCTGGAATAGATGGCATCATATCACAATACATTAGACATGCACAAAAGCATACTTGCTGTGCATGCTAATTATATTCGAACCCATATAGTGTAAGGTGCCTGTTCAGTGGTCTTAACACAGTAATTAGCTCGTTATGTCCCGGTGGAGTCGAGATACTCCTCGGACCACATATCGTTCTACTGTGGATCACTGAAAGGATTGCTCACCGGAACTATATGTGAAATAGACCAGCAACTCATTTTGTAAATGAGATTATCTTGGAATTACAATAACCTCTAACCTAATATATCATGCTAGATTCATTCAGTGCATGGTATACTGATTATCCTGCATGATAAACTGTCTGAAAATATTGTAATGTCCAGAACTTATCTTCCTGTAAGTGTGTAAAAGTGAGCGCACACACACACACACTGGCAAAAAAGTACTAATCAATAAGTACTATACATGCACACACACTGCATTACTGTATGTATTGATATTCACTGATTCATAGTGAATTGACCAACTTTAATATCTATCATTTATATGATAATGTGGATAACACTTCACAAACACATGTGCGTGTGAAGTGTCAGTGATGGCGATAGATATGGGAACAGATCATCCAACATGCTGAAGGGCTGGATGGAGTTATCTCCAGACCCGAAGGCAATATACTGTGCCCATGCAACAGCTGGTAACTGTTGGGCGCAGTCCTTTCGTCATTCCACATATCATCGCTGGAGCAACAACAACAAGTACATTGCATAATGACAATTGATTCAGATTTGATCAGTTCAAACTGCATGTAACTCTTTCAGAACAGTAACTATATTGACATCTGATAGAAGTTGTTGAGGACAAGCACACACATACAAATGTGTTGTGTCAAACTGCTTTGATTATATAATCAAGCAATGTCCTGATATGTTAAAAATAAGAGATATCATTTTGATAAATCTTAGAGCACAGACATATGCTCAAAACATATCATAGATTGATAAAATTATCACTGAAGTGGATAATCCGCTTGTTGTTGATAAATCCATATATCATCATGACATCTGCCATCGACCAATCATGTGCACATATATGCCTGATTCTGGTACTCCTCCACCAATCATCAGGCAGATCACGATATCGCCATTGCAGATCTTTCTGGAATCCACTAGATCCTCAATATAATTATTGTCATTGCAGATCTTCTCCTGAAATCTGCCTTGCCATCAATTATTTCTTCATACAGCTGTGACCGGCATGCAACAAGGCCCTTGCAGCATGCAACCACCCGTCACCAGCATGCAACCTGGCATATGTAGCATGCAACCTGGTCTCTGTTGCATGCAACCTGGCCTCTGTGGCATGCAACCAGACATCTGTGGCATGCAACCCAGCCTAACATCTGTAGCATGCAACCTGGCCTCTGTCGCATGCAACCTGGCCCCTGTGGCATGCAACCCGACATCTGTCGCATGCAACCTGGCCTCTGTCGCATGCAACCTGGCCTCTGTCGCATGCAACCTGGCCTGTGTGGCATGCAACCCGACATCTGTCGCATGCAACCTGGCCTCTGTCGCATGCAACCTGGCCTCTGTCGCATGCAACCCGACATCTGTAGCATGCAACCTGGCCTCCGTGGCATGCAACCGGGCATCTGTAGCATGCAACCTGACATCTGTAGCATGCAACCTGGCCTCTGTCGCATGCAACCGGGCCTCTGTAGCATGCAACCTGACATCTGTAGCATGCAACCTGGCCTCCGTGGCATGCAACCGGGCATCTGTAGCATGCAACCAGGCATCTGTGGCATGCAACCAGGCATACGCAGCATGCAACCAGGCATCTGTATCATGCAACCACTCGTCGGCAGCATGCAACCAGATCTCTGTAGCATGCAACCCCGCTGCTCGTACCTCCCGGTACAGTCTCTGTACTGATCATTCTTCCTGTGGCAGAGCAAAAACACCATATGTGTGCTGTAGAACCTCATGGCCCCCACCCAGACCATCTTCATGTCCGAATACCGTAGGCACCCCGCCCACATGACTGCCCCCATGCATGCCACGGTCAGCCTGGTGATGGAGAAGCAAGCAAGCAACCCTTACTGTCTGAATGGTACAACCTGATACCGACTGCCAACAGAGCCACGGGCATGGCTGCCTTGCGGTTCCTCACCCCCAAGCCAAACTTCCTCTTGGCATGCTCCCTCACTGCCTTGCACAGCTCCGACTTGGTGGGGTTCTGATCTCTCGGAACCAGAGCCACCTCGTGCACTGAAAAAATAGCTCCTGATGCCGTCTTGACCACTGAGTAAGTCTCTGCCCTGTCTGTCAGGAACCGCAGATACAAAGCCACTGTGACTGCTAATGCTGGGCATGGATCCCGCGGGGGCTGCCTTTCCCTGCACCATCTGGCAAACCTGCCGAATGCTCCCAAGTAGCTGTTGCACCAGCTGCCCACTGCCCTGGTGGTCACCATATCGGTCTTCATGCTCCTCAGCAGCTCCTGCTCCAACGGGTCCTTGGGGCTGACCTCCACCTGCCGCCAGAAGGCCGACTCTAGGTGCCCTCCTGCTCAAGCCGAGTAGTCCACCCGCAGCGCCAACACCCTGAAGTTAGGCGGGCCCACGGCTCTCTCATTAGCCCGACCGGCCCCCAGCAGAAAAAGCGCCTCTGCCGTGTCCCGTGGAAGCTCCCTCCAGTCCCTGATAAAGGGAGCAAAGTTCTGCCCGTCCGGGCAGATGAGAGGCCACCAATGCCTGCCCGTCCAGTACGGCACGATGATTGTAGCCACCGCCGAGAACCTCCTAAGCACCTCCAAGAGCCTGCCGACCAAGCCGAAGGGAGGGTTGCACCAGTTGTTCTCCAGCCACCAGTCTGTCAGAGAGAAACAGTCAACGTTCTCCGAGCCTGGGCACCACCACCTGCTGTTGAACCGCGGGAGAAGTGCATTCTTGTCTGTACCAAAGCGGTCAACCGTGTGAGGGCCCCACAGACTGTCGAGCCAGTGGAACCAGTGCGGGTTTAGCTGCCAGTCATCACCATCATAAATGCCAACCAAGTAGTCTGCCTGAGCATTGAGCTCCCGAGGCACCCACACCGGGTACAGTTACACCCCGAGCCTGGTGCACTCCCAAAAAATGTCCGCCACAAGCCTGTGCAAGGCGTGCTTGGAACTGCAACCCTTCTCAAGGATCTGACAGCCCGCCTGGGAGTCTGTGTACAGCTTCAGTGTGCTGCCTTGAACGAAGCCTGAGAAGGACCGAAGAGCCTGCAGGTAGCCAACCATCTCCTTGTGCGTGGAGGAAGCATCTCTCTCTGCCAGTGACAAGTGCCCCCGTGCCACCTGCTCAAGCCTGCCTGTGACTGCCTCGAGTACTGCACCCCAGCCTGTGCCGCCTGCATCCGTCCACATCCTGTTCCTGAAAGCCAAAAATACCGGCCAGATAGGGGCTTCGAATTGCCGCCTATGCACCAACTGCCAGAACCTGAGCTCCCCTGCCACTGCCTCCGTGAGTGGAATAGGCCTGTCCCACGAGGAGTGACTCTCCACCTCAAAATACATCTCTCGGGAGAACATCTGGCACACCTTGCCCAAAGCCAAAGTGAAACTCTGGATCTTCCCTGCCAGACGGGAAAGTTCTCGGGGTGAGGTCCACTGCCTGTTGAGTGTGAATGCCACCCGGGCCTGAAAGGAGTCCCACTTCTTTTGTGGAACAAAGAAGACTCCTCTTACTGAATCAATGCCGACACCTAAGAACTCAATCAGCTGTTGAAAGTCCAGGGTGGACTACTTCTCCTTGTTAATCAGGAAGCCACTCTCCTCAACGTCCCGAAGAACTGAAGCCTGCTCAACTGCAAAAGGCCTGCCAGACCGTCCCTGAATAAACAGGAAATCATCTAGATAGTGAACCAAGCCTGCACCCTGCCTCCTCCACCGAGCGGCCAGCTCGTTGGTGATTTTGGTGAAGAAGAAAGGGGCAGGTGCCAGACCGAAAGGGAGGGCTTTGAAGACATAAAACCTGCCCTTCCAGCTAAAAGCCACATATGTGTGAAAGTCACTGTGTAACTCCACGTGGTGATAGCCAGAGGTCAGGTCAAAAGACCACAAGGTGCCATACCAACCGAGCAAGTCCCTCACAATAGCCAGAGACTCATACTTGAATTTCTGGACCACTATGAACGAGTTGACATACAGTAATCACTCACCTTTAAGAAAACAGGAAATTCAGGCCAGCGTATTTTTACATAGAGTTATTAAATATGGGGGCGATGTATTAAATATGACGGAGTTTAGGAAAACGCTGGCTGTTTCCTTAACGTCGAGTTTCCTTAACGGTGAGTGATTACTGTACCTGCCGTTCCAGATCAGCCTTTTCTTAGGTGGGCTGTCTGGGCCTGTGTCTCTATATGCCACCGCGAGAGGGGAGATAACCTCCGGACGTGTGTACCATTCCTCAGCCGCGCCAGACTGAACCAAGCCCAGCACTGCCTCTGTCACGAACTCCTCCTCTGCCAAAGCTGTCGGAGAGTTGGGAAAGAAACTGCTAGGTGGAGGGCCGTTGATCCACGTGAGTGGCACTCCGAACGACACCCAGGTCACCACTAGAGCTGAAGCAAAGGACCGCCAAAAGCCCGACCGCTGCCGAAGCCTGCCTGTAATCTTAGGGGCAGCCGTGGTAACTGCAGGGACTGCCGCCTCGTCGAACTCGGACGGGCAGTCGTGGAATTCTGCAAACAAAACTGAACCTACTAAGCTAACTAAAAGAGAGAACAAGGATCGGACGATAGGTACACTGGAAAAGACACCCCGTGTCGCGTGCCTGAGTGTGCTATGCTTCCAGTTTGAGGATTGACAATTCAACGCGGGCAAGCAAGTTCCGCTAAGCAACACGTCACGATCCTGGAAACGTATGATCGAGTGCGGGCACACTCCGAAATTAAGCACAACAAGCATACATTAAGCATTGCCACACAACTGCGTTAAGCAGCCACGCAATCCGTTAACAACAAGGCACGCTGTGGGCTCTGCAAGCACGATTTGCATTGGTTTCACTTACATCGAGACAATCTGAGAAGCAATTCCGACAATTACGTACTACGTAAGGGCCACCGCCCAATTACCGCGATAAGCAATAAATTCCGCGGACAATAAGCCACGCAAGTTCTCTAAGGCGATAAGCCGAAGTTCCATTGGCACTACTGCCTAAGGTGAATAACACCTTTTCACTTCCCTTTCCCTTTTCCATTACGCTTCTGGGGACCGTTGGGAGAGATATACCGGAATATCCTAGTTCACAAGATATCAGAGGGTCTCGAACTGTGTGTGGATAAACTCTCATAATAATATAAACCCTAAGCTATATATACCCCGAACGGTCTCGCAACGGTAACGGAGTCTAGCCTACCTGTGACACAGCTTATGTCACAGCACGAGCCTACAGATCAGTCAGCAGTCCAGTGTTGGCCTAGGGGTCTGTCATAGGGGCCTGCACCGGGACTCCCAGTCAGGGCTGCCTATACAGATTCCAGCACACCACCCCAGCACTGTGGGTGGTGACTGGCTAGGAGAGTCAGAAGTGTAAGTTGTTAGGGCAGGAGCTAGGGTGACAGGTCCTAACTGCTAATCCAACTGTGCAATTCTGATACACAAATTGGAACCCTCTAGCTAGTACAAGAGCAAAAGCATACAGGCAATGAGTGTCCTGCTAAACTACTGAAAAGGTCTGCACCAGCAAGTCAGATTGAAGAATACAAAGTTGTCAAAGTAAAAGCATAAACCAGATTGAAGACCAAGTTGAGGTCAAAGTACATCTCAGCACACCACTAGAAAAGTGGTGTACTGCCAGAACCAGAAGTAAACTACTCGGGGTCAAAGGTCAGAGGAGCACCGTCACCACAATGCCCACCGTGGCCGATTGCAGTACTGCACTCCAGTGGGTCAGGCGGCCGGTGAGCCACCGTCGCGGCACCCAGAGAGTGCAGCACCGCATCCAGAGTGACGGGGTCCAGCTCCGCGATACCAGAGTAGATACATAAATCACCCCTGCACAGCACAGGCTGCGGTGCAGCCCGACCCGATACCTGCACAAGGTCGATCTCATTGGCCGCCGTGTAGGCGGCAGCTCCCACTCCCATGACAGAAATCAAGAGAAGGAAGGAAAGAAGGAAGGGCATCCCCCACAAACCCGGCTGAGCGGGGAAGCCCCATGGCGGCTTGCCGCAACCGTAGGTGCGGTGAGCACCGTCACCCCAATCCCCCAGAGCACCACCAGAGCGAGGTGCCTGGGCTGCAGGCTCCGACGCATGATTTGCCGAAATGGCAGGAGCCCGCGGCTTTAGCCGGAAGCTACCGTCAGCGAAGTCTTCGTAATCGTCCGTGTCGTAGCCAGTCAGATCGACCGGCACAACCGCGGCGTGGTTGCCATTACTACAGCGCCCTTGAACTCACCGTCCGTGCCCGCCGTAGTGGTCACCCGTGTCGATTGAAGGGACACGGGTTCGCTGTAGCCGTAGAGCTTCAGGAGCTCCTCCTCGTCCGCCAAGACAGGCATAGCAGGGGCCGGCACGGCGGATGCCGATGCCGCCGCACCACCTGCCGGAACCTGCTCCTCCGGTGTGTCACCTGCCTCGGCAGAGTCACACACCAGAGCCGAAGCCTGCGTGTCAACACCCCCAGACGGCAGGAAGGAGGCGTGAGTGTAGTGTACCTTAGGCTCAACGGCCGCGTTGACCTCCGCCGCGAGGTCGTCCAGCCGTCGGAGGATGTCCTCACCGGGCGTCCCCGTCACCGGTGGCTCCGCGTCCACGGAGAAGCCGTAGGCGGACACGTCAATGCCCCCCACAACGCCCCCGCAAAGCACCGCCGGCGGGCCGTACACCGTCGCCGCACGGGCAAAGGCGTCCGCCCCCTCATCCGCTGCTTCCTGGAACACGGCACACATGGCGAGGGCGTGCACGCCCTCCGCATCCTCGTCGTCGATGGGAATGCAGAAAGCCGCTGCCGTGCCAGGGGAATGTTGGCGACCGCCAAGAGGGCAGTCGCGGTAGAAATGATAGAGTTCCTTACCGGATTTCTTGCAGCGAATACAGAGCGGTTTCGCCCGCTGCTCGTCGCGATCGAAGCCCACGGCGGGTGGGTTGTTCACACCCATGCGAAAGCCCCGCTGGGGCTGCCCCTGCCGCTGCGGCTGGCGTCCCTGCAGCGGTCGCTGCCCGTGCTGCCGCTGCGGCGGATCCCGCTGCCGCTGCACCACCGGCTGAGCCGCCCCGCACTGCCGCTGCACCAGCTCAGTCAACTCCTGGATCTTGCCGAGGAGCACCTGGTGCTCGTCGCTGGAGAGTAAAGCAGACGCGCCACCAGAAGAGGGGCCGGTCAAGGCAGCCTTCCCGGCCTCCGTCGCCGCCCATGCCTGGTAAATCTCAACCACCAGAGAGCGAAGGTCACCGAGGGAAACCGTCGCAAGATCGGCCACCATGGGATAGCGCACCTTAACCGCGGCGTAGAACACCGGGTCAAGCCGGGTGTACAGGCTGAGCTTCCTGGTGGCTTCGGTGGGCGTCCAGTCAGCTGCCTTGTTGTCCCGCACCAAACGCTGCTCTCGAGCCAGAACGGGTTGCGGGTCAACGTTGGCGGGATAGTTGAGAGCCGCATGCTCCTGCTGGAAAGACTCCCGTAACGCCACCGGAACGCAGCGCTTGATGACGTCCACCAGAGCACGCCGTCCATCTCGGTCAGCAGACGCGTCCGTTCCCGTAAGCCAAACGTGGGCGTTGCTGTGCTTTTCGACGACCAGCTGGAGCACGTCGTAGAGCAAGCCGTTGACTTTGCTCACCACCAGAGCCATAGGCTCGTCCAGATCGAACGAGGCCAGCTCCAGCCCAGCGGACGCGAACTCCGTACGAAGCTGCACCACCATGTCGGAGAGCAGGTTCGCGTCAGTCGTGCCGCTGAAATAATGCTTCTTGTCCCCAAGGATATCCTCGCGGATACCCTTGGCCCAAGACCGATGCAGCCGCTGCTTGTAGATCTCGTCAACGAGCTTGGACTGCTCCTGCAAATACTTCCTGGTGGCAACGTCGGCGTCCTCGTTGGAAGTAGGTGCGGGATACGCAAAAGTCGGGGTTTTGACCGTCGGCGTGTTGCGCACCGCGTCGGTCAGCCTTAGAGAGGCATCGATGTCGGAGTCCCTCATAAGGGACTTTTTGGATCTTGTAGAAACCATCACGTAGAGAGCCCGATGGGAGGTGGTACGCTGGGGCGCGTAAGGGTAGCGGCGTGGGGAGAACGTGAGTACACAGCCATGCGAAGAGCGGTAAAACCATGGCAGCGAGGGGCACTGGAAGACGAAGTCGAGGTCGAAGGTGCTGCAGTCACCAGCCCAAGGAACGGTAGATTGCTGGATCAAGGCAAAGAGAAAACCGTACAAGGACATTGCGCCGACAAAGTCCGATCCAGGTCGAACCCCCATAGCTGCCGATCAAATACTCAAAAGCTGCTCATCCCAAACTTCCCACGCGCACCCAAACGCGCCGGTGCGCACCACCTACCAAAGCGGCCGTTTTAGCCAATCATGGCCAAAAGCAATGTGGAATATAGCGTGGATGGGGCCACGACCTATCGGAATATCCTAGTTCACTAGATATCTCGAACTGTGTCTGGATAAACTCCCTTAATAATATAAACCCTAAGCTAGATATACCCCGAACGGTCTCGCAACGGTAACGGAGTCTAGCCTACCTGTGACACAGCGTGTGTCACAGCACGAGCCTACAGATCAGTCAGCAGTCCAGTGTTGGCCTAGGGGTCTGTCATAGGGGCCTGCACCGGGACTCCCAGTCAGGGCTGCCTATACAGATTCCAGCAAGATATGATTGGGATTGCCACATATGAAACACGCCCTTCCTTGATTGGGCTGCTCGCGATTAGGAAGGTGACGCCCCCCAACAAAAGGCTTGTTCAAATTCTTCTTTCCAGCTTTTTCCTTCTCCATCTTGGCGTAGCGTTCAGCCACTGCCTTCTTGGCTTGTTTAAGCCTCTTTTCTTGCTCCTCTGTGACAACTACTGGCTCTCCCTCAAACTCTTGGGCGGTAGGCCATCCAAATTTGAACGCTATATCTACCACTTGAGCTTGGGTTTCAGCCCAGAGCATACCTTCCTCGACTGCAACTTTTATCTTCTTGATTTTTGTCAACTCCTCTTCAGCCATTGACGCCGGCTGCTCCAAGCCTTCCAACTGTTGCTTGACGCTGAAGAAGACGTCATCAGCTTTGTCCAGCGTCTCGAACTGGCGCTTGCACGAAAGATCTTCCGATTTGGATCCACCTTGCTTGGAGTGAACGAAACCGCCTGCGGTCCAAGCTGTGGGGCGCTGAAGCTTACGTTTTTCGGGCGCTCTCGCCCCTACTGACTGAAGAATTGCGTCCAACTTTCCTCGCTGATTCGCGGAACGATTGCGCTGCTCGTGGACAAGCGCAGCGAGATACGATTGCAAATTCTTGTCATCGTCGGAAAGGTTCGGGATAGTCTCATTCAACTTGACCTTATAGGTTGCGTACTCAACGGATCCTTTCACGGCCGCAATCTTTTCTTCTAACTGAGCGTCAGAAATTTCGTCCATACTGCTAAAAAACCGAAACACCGAATATATACACCACGCAGAAAATCACAGTTCAAAATAATACCCTGAATCCGAAATATGATCAAACACCGGAGCCGAACTCTCTGGAGTTCGCAACCTTATACTGCCTGACCGGGACCCTCGGTCCGGTCTGTCACATAACCTGAGTTATGTGACACAGCACCTATCGCTCCGCTCTCTGCACTGTGACACATAACATCCCGTTATGTGACATGACACAGCACCTCTCGCTCCGCTCGCTGCACTGTGACACATAACATCCAGTTTTCTGATTTCTCACTACTCTGAGTAGTGCACAATGGTAATGAAGGGGCGAGGACAGTTTATAATTAACTCCAGTGGCTCACAGACAGATCCGCGCAAACGAGTTCTCCCGTCCACCAGCGCAGGCCAGGGCCTGCGGTGCGTACTTTACTTGCAGCGGCACTTCGAATTTTTAATTATAGATTTGGCCGCCTTGCAGACTTACTCTAAACAGGCAGACGCAAGTATTCACCTTTTACGCAACTCGAAACGGTGCTTTGTACGGATTTGGTTAAAATTAGGCTAATTTTGTTACAATTGGGTTAGAACCAGCCTAGCATTGAGAACAGTACGCGCCATTCACGACTGGGAGCTCCTTCAACCGACCGTTCACACCTTCTAGATAGGGTTGCTTTCCATATAGAACACATAGATCCGCCCGTTCCGATCACGGGTCAACGCCCGCCATCGGAACATTCTGCACCCGAATGAACTTACCTTGCGCACTGTTTTATGGAAATGTAACTTCAGTTGGTAAGTTGCCATAACTTATGTGTCTAAACACGCAAGTTATGACGCGCTATAGCATCCCGCGGTCCGCTTGGCCGCAAGCGCAGCGCGGGAATGGCGTTAGCGAATCTGGGGTTAATGAAGCCGCGCTTGGCCTTGGGACGTTCCAATGCACTCATAATACCTATTTGAGATACGCTATGCAAGAAAATTGTGTTCATGTTGACTAATTTGTGCGTGGTTAACACACTGCGAGGCAGCGCTTACCACTATAAAACTGCTGGAGAGTGTTAAGCCTGCCATGGGGAAACGAGAAATAAGCGTGATCTGACTGCTGCGATTCATTACTGAGTCTGTGATCGCAATCGAACGATTTACATTTATTGTCGAGCGATCGTCTTTACTGTCGTGCCTCATTTTGACTAGTAAAAAAGCCAAAAGCGCCGTGTCACAGACTCACAGTCAACAGTGTCACTGGCGTGCCACGCTTCCCCTCGTTTTCAGTGGGGTCGAGCCGACGAAAGTGTCTCCACCTTAAATATGGCATTGTGCACTACTCAACTACTCACACCCGACTGAAATGCCCGCGTCCCAACCGCCAACGCGAGAGTTACAGTAATCAATTTGTCGGACGTGGACACGTTCATTGTTGTGTAACACCATCGCTCGCATTCCTCTTTTGATTCGCCAAGGGATTGAAGCGTGTCAACTTTTGGACTCAAAACAGAAGCGGATACGGATCGGGCGGCAGCTGAGAAGGTGTCGATGTAACCGACGGATATCGTAGATCCACATGGACAACGGGGCCCTTTCGAAAATCTATGCCTTCGATGTCTCCGTGAACCGTGATGTGGATTCATGTCTTCCT
The DNA here is from genome assembly GCA_001247695.2 of Cymbomonas tetramitiformis. NCBI lineage: Eukaryota > Viridiplantae > Chlorophyta > Pyramimonadophyceae > Pyramimonadales > Pyramimonadaceae > Cymbomonas > Cymbomonas tetramitiformis. The sequence goes on along the minus strand of LGRX02027927.1, from coordinate 20,489 downwards.
CGCTGTCATGTCATGATTGGTCAACCAAAGCAACGCTCAGAGCGTCTGTGTCGTCTAGGCGTAGATCCGGCGTTGCGTTGTCGATTCCAGTCAAGTGTCATGGTCATGTCATTGTCATGTTATATCATATCATGTCATCGCGAGTCGCAGGAAGAGAGCGCGAGCGCGAGCGCCCATCCGCCCAACATCATGTCACGCTAGTCCGAAGAATATAGAATTGTCCGAAGTGCAAGAGTGACACAGTGTCACTGTACAGTAGGCTCTAGAGAAGTAGAAGTCAGAAGACGAAGAAAAAGCATCTCGATCATTTATCGAAGTCACACGACAGTCAGAACCGAGAGGGGCAGAACCGAAAAGGTTGTCGTGTGCGCAACCCAGAAGTTGTTACCAGCCAGAACTGTTGCAAGTCCTGGTTATACCTTTCGATTTGCGTGAAGATGAAATTAACGTTACTTTCTCGTTCAGGAAGGGAGGTGGCTGAGTTTGACATCGCGGTATGCTTTATTCACATACCCATCAAGCCATTGCGTTCTGCCTGCCTTTCCCGTCCAAGGGAGAACTCAAAGTTTCTTGGGCGTAAGCAGCTGCAGTTTGCGTTGGTTTGATACGAAAACGCTTGGAAGACTCCTGTTATCACTGATACATAGTGTCTGTGATATTTCCTCGATTTTCTCGAGTTTCAGGACGATGCCACTGTCGATGATCTGCAAGCGCAAATCCAACGTTTGTCCAAGGAGAAGAAGGTAAAAGTTTGGCTTGCCTATCTACGCGCGTGTCCGGAGTTGTCGAAGTTAGAATTACTGCCAACGCATCTGGTCATATTCCGCGTTGAACTTATTGGTTTGTCTTACGTACAACAACGCAGCTTAAAGGCATTAAAACCGACCTTTATCCAGCAAGGCAGGTGAGATCATGCCATGTTGCACGACGACTTCAAACTTCCGCAGAATAATGTGTTTTTGGGCCGGCTGTTTGTTTTTGCACTGTCACATCACGATCCAATGTTTTCTTGCTCATCCCATGTCCGAACCTTTGCAAACAGCGTCTCAGCATTCCAGCCGTGGAAGAAAAAGCGAAGCCTGTTGTTCTCACCGTCGGAAAGGCGCTCTCCGCTTTCGGCCTGAAGGTATGGTATCTTGACTATCAGCCTTATTATCGTCTTGCTTCACGTACACGATATTAGAAATCATTCCTCTCCTGAAGGATCACCCAAGAGCTTGAGCGAAACACTCACTCCCCGTATTGGCACTTCACTTAAGTGGGTTGTGTCTCGAGACCGAAGCGCGCACACAGTTTGAGGCTCGAAGCTTTGTTCTTGGTTCTTTATTCACCATACATGGCGAATGTCGGTTTGTCACGCAGACGGGGGACAAATTGACGTTGAAGGACCTCGGAACTCAAATTGGTTATCAGACGGTATGCAAATATCTGTGTGTTGATGGCAAACTAAACAACTCTTTGAGACAAGCCAGCTGAAATCTATATATAATTTTGCGTTCAGTTTCCTTGAGGAAACGTGCTCAGGTTCCTTACTGATGCGCCGTCGCACCTTCTCCTCAGGTTTTCTTTTGGGAATACTTTGGCCCGATGGTCATTTTCCCTATGTTCCTTGTCTTCCGTAAGCAGATATATGGGGCAGACTTTGAGCCCTCCGAAACTCAATTGCTCGCGACGGCGTACTGGATGTTCCACTATTTCAAGCGTATCGTGGAAACGTACACTGTGCACTCTTTCAGTCACGCAACCATGCCCATTTTCAATCTTTTCCGGAACAGCGGTTACTACTGGGTGAGTGTCTCATATAACACAACTCTTTCCTTCGTGGTTGGCACTAGTCGGTCGGCAGCTGGTGACAGGGTTGCCTGGACTGCAGGGGTTCGCCGCTATGGTGGCATACTTTATCTGTCACCCTTTCTACACCTCCCCTCCTCTGGAACGAGTGCGCTCCCAGACTCTTCTCGTCACCCTTGATCTCCCTGTTCGCCGCAGAGCAGTACTTGTAGCTCACTCGTATGCTTTCTTGAACGGATATGTTTATATTCTGTCTTGCCCGTCTGAACGAGTATGGTGCCAGATGTGATCTGCCGATTTCGATTCTTGAAGTTGCTATTCTATGAAGTGTGGAGGCAAATGCACAGAAAGAGTTAGCATCTTCGAGCACGTAGTTGTTGTTTCCTGTATGGTTCATGAACATTGCGTGTCTGGTGCTGCGCCTGTTTTAGGAAGTCCGCAGCCCGCTTCTTCAGGCCTTTCGTTGGGGTCAAGATGTGCAATCGTCACTCGCCGGAAAACTGCAAGAAACTGGTGAAGAAACTGTCACTGAGCCGTGGGGTTGCGAGCTCTACAGGTGTACGCCGGCTTGGCCGCAGCGCTTCTTATGCAAGTGTGCAACTTGACCACCCACATCAACCTCGCCTCCCTGCGTGCGCCGGGCATGAAGGGATACCAGATTCCTCGGGGCTTCGGCTTCAACTTCATCACCTGCGCGAATTACACCTTCGAGGTATACCGAGATACATTTCGCTGTTTTCCGTGTGGACAAATAACTCGAAGTGGCCGCTCATCATCCGGGAACGTGGCTTAAGTTTCCGAGAAGCTTTGCTTAGCGAAGGGTTTTTGGCGCGAGAGCGGGAGAAACAAGCTTTGAAGCGTGCGCGAAAGCACGAGAATGCACACGACTCGGTCGCTGTAGCAGAGGCTCTGGGAAGGGCGAAGTTGGAACAGATGAAACTCGTTGCGTCAAGATTCCCAAACGACAAGTCACACTTCTGACGAGTACTGTGGGGGAGTGTGGAGCAGATCTACGGTTGGTTCTGCTTCAACATTGCCACGCAGTCTGTGATGGGAGTTGTGTTCATGGTGAGAGAAGTTTTTATTTTTCCTGCATCTTTCACCCTGATCTCTCCTCAGAGTTTGCCTGGAATTGATACCTTGCTTAGGGCTGAGCACGGCACGGCACCTGCACTCTCAGCTTATACCCCCCGGGTCTCCGATGGAGGCCCATTCAGCCTTTATATTCATCAGGTGCATTTCAGGAAAGAAGAGTATTGCTTTTTATGTTGCTGCAGAGCCTTTGATCGTGCGGCAAGGGCCACAAGTGAGAGAGGCTTGCTGGAGTTATATGTACGAGTGGTTTGGGCTCTGATCCTGTATAAAGCACCACACCTGTGTGAGGACGAGTTTCAGAGATGCTTCTGACAAGCATGTCGGAAGCAAGTGGCGGTGAACCCGGTAAAGTGTTGTTCAAAGGCGTCCCTTGGTCTCGTGGTGTCAAGTGGAGTCCGGTGAAGACCTAAGAAGCAGGACTTCTGGGGTGTTTGCTTGAATAGTGCTGCGGCGCAGGACAGATGGTTATCTGGGCCGGGCAGAAGCATGCTAGGCTGAGGAAGCTTTTCGACGGCAAGGTAGGGCTTCAACTTCTCCTCAGTTACTACCAACACTTTTGAGTGGTTATCAAGTACATATTTTGTCTTCCATATGGTCAAGTTACCACTGCTAAGCCAGTTGGTTATGGTGTACCAGGACGGAAAGGAAAAGTACCCCCGCCGTTTTGTGATCTTGCCTCCCTTCATCTAAGACCAGTGTCCTGTTTCTGGAGCATATGTCAACTTCCTTGAAGTATTTCCTTCGTCTCCTGGTTCTTGAATAAGCAATTGGAATCTTGGTAACTTGAAAAAAGGACAGCTGGAGCATTTTTAGCTATGTAATCAAAATTTGCACCGATGTAAGATACCTTAACAAGTTTGTATTAGAGGTGGGCTCGTGGTTTGGTGTAATGTTTATGGTTGTTATTGGGTCATTCAATTTGGATAAGATGTTCGTTACTAGGAATATTTTGATATACATAAGGCACGTGCCAGCCAAATTGCTATGAATTTATGTATCTTGGATTCTAGATCAACATTTTGCTGTGTTGTCTAAACTGCGTGAATAGAAGGTACCATTCACAGTTGATACAGTAACAGTCACTGAAATGGCATTCACGAATGATTGAACTGGTTGCTCTAGTGTTAACAATACTTACTTGCTACTGATGATGTGATCGGCAAATGAATGCCGAACAAAACGCGGATGAATAGCCAAGGAAACCTGCCTGAAATCTTCGCAATGCGATATGTTATAATCAATGGCAATTTAACAAATATTCACCTTCATCTGGAATGACGAAGAGTTATATTCAACACAGATTGCAGTTAGACCGATTCTCAAGAGTGCAGACCAGCATCCATGCTATATGTACCTTGGCCATATGGCCACACGTAGGCCAGCATTCATGCCAATTGTACCGCACTAGTCGGGGATGGAATTTTTGCTATTTATTTTCATAATGATGCATGCAAACGAGTCCGACACATTATTTCATCTTGAGACCATTCCAAATTATTATTGGCAATGTTGCAATTGGATATACAAAATATGCGTGGTGGTGGTGAGAAATGTGGTATAGCGGACAATTGGTACATATAGGTCCATGATGCATCCTCGACGGTTAGCAACATTAGTGTACACATTGGTTCCCCCATGGGGACAAGTAGTGTACATATAGGTACAACGGCTGTCATTATTGGCGGGGTAGGTAGGTTCTTGGGCTCAGGTGTGGCCTCGTATGCGGCTTAGGGTGCCAGCCTTGGAGAAATGCCGCCTGCCGTCACGGGAGAGGTTTGGCGGCGGGGAGATTGGAACAACGCCTCCATTCGTCATTACAGGCGCTTGACACTTCGCACAACCGCGAGTGGTTGAGGCCCAGAGTGATGGCCATCCCTTCCCGTCAGTGTGTTCGTTGGCCCGAGTTGGATTCGGAGCTTGGGTGGGTCTCTTTGCGCAGCCCAAATTAAAGTCGCAGAAGGAGCTGTCTGTGGTTTTGAATGGATCCGACTGGATATATTTGACCTAGCTGCGCCTGCCCCTAGAACTCTGTTGCTTTCCCTTTCCCAACGTGGTGCCACTGCTCACTTGGCAGCCTTCTCCGCATATCGCCTTCTTTTCGGCTTCCTCCCACTCAGGCAGTTGTTGCCTTGGCTTTGCAATTTGGTGCCCCGATGCCTATTCTAGCTGGTGTGCATGCGGTGCATGTGTATGTGGTACTTTTATTGACCCCTTTGGCTACCACTACCTTGTCTGTAACCGGCGTGGATGGGCTATCACGGCAGATCATGCCGTTCGTGATGTGTTGGCATCTATGCTGAAGCAAGTCTTTGATCCAGCATCATTTGTTATCGTGGAGGATCGCAATCATCATGGGTATTCGCCCGAGTGGGAGCATGTCATCACGATGCTCAACCACGATGGACGAGGTAGACGCATATTGTGATCGACGTGCGTCTTGCATTCCCTTGTTGTGCCTCGTATGTGGACCGGGCTGCTCGGGGGCCGCTGTGGGCTGGGGCGGTACATGAGCGAGCCAAGAGGGCATTGCGGTACGGGCCAATCTGGCCTCACACGCATGTACCTTTTGCGACGGAGTCTGTTGGAGGTTTGCTGGGGAAATCGGCGCGGAAGTTCTTGGACAATTGTGTACAGCGCAGGCAATATCAATATTGTTTCGGGACGAGAATGATGCACCATGGAGCATGCGGAGCTTTTCGGCCTATTGGTTGCAGCGGAGGGTGCTGGTTGCCCTGCACGGCTCGTAGGGCTACGGATTTGTTTGCAGGGCTAGTCGCGATTCAGCATGGGTGAATCAGAAATTTGCATGATGGTTTAGGTGGCCGCGTTTTGGCGTTTGGATGACTTTGTTTGTTTATTGTGCGTTTGACATTTCAATTGTGAGATGCGAACCTTACCATAAACCGTCTGCTACCTCTTTACACATATAGGTCCATGATACATGTATAACAATACTTTGTTATATTGTAATATTGTGTGCTCAAGTTATGAAGTTATCAACTTTTGCCCCCCAAAATTGCATGACCCGTCTACACATGAGGATTTATAAGTAAAACACTCCTGACAAATTGCATCATGAAAATGAACATACTAACTGTCTGCCCGATGAGCTCGTACAATTAAAAACGTTCAGCTAAATCTTCAGAAGCCGATGAGAGTCTAGACGTACACACTGTCGTACGCTGCGGGGGGATGATATTGCCAATGCTGTCAGCATCGAGCCTAGCAAGATCCTCTGCTGCTATATTTGGTGACTGCTCATGGATAGAATAGTGTTGCCCAGCAGTAGGGGACGATGGTGCGAGACCTGGCTGGGACAGTGCCACACTATCAATCATTTCAGGATCATCGTCAGCAAATCCAAGCGAGACGTTACACATGTGCTCAGGTTCCACCAGCAGTGTTTCCTGGCGAGGAGGGGAATTGATTAAAACAATTTGCTGCATCACTGGATCAGCAGGCACGTGCGTGCCATTCATAATCTCTCACACTCTCTGGACATCTGCTCAGTTTGCACTTCTGCACGAATACCTACCGTCGTTTGACCAGCTCATCCTAGCCTCGTCTGCCATACGATCTTGCAGGACATCTTCTTCATCGGGCGCGTCAGAAATCTCGAAAGGCATCTGTACTATGTCACTGGGTGGCATGCTTGCACACCTGTGCAGTAGAAAGGAAGGGCTACTCTTTCCCCGGACACGCAGGAAGCGATTGCCAAAGCAGTACCGACCTTAGGCAACGCCAGCTCCGAAAAGCTAAAGCATGTCGCAACAACGGGTGCCTGTTAGCCTGATATGCGCTCTCCTCCGACGAAGGGACCATGGGAAGACGTCTTCAACGTTGCCGCCATGGAGGTTCAAGACCTCGGGTCGGTTGAAGCGGAAGTCACGAAAGCTGAGGCGAAGACCGGGAACCGACAAGTGCAGAAGAACTCGGACGTCGAGTGTGAAGAACTGGACTGTTTCCTCCAGAAATTTTACAATCGTCAATTCGATGTTGTGGACCGTCGGGCGTTTGTCGACATCTTCCTACTTCGAGAGCTCCGATGTCGGGCAATATCGAATTCATTCCGAGATCGGATCGACGCCCCAACAGTCAACGTTGATCGTGCGATGACGACACTGATCAACGGGACGTCCTCCCACGTTAGCGTTGTTCAGCGTCTCCACGCGATATCCCGTTGACCCAACGGTATCACCATCCCCCACGTTGACGTCAGTAACATTAAATCGACTTCGTGGGAAGCTGCATTGTACCGCGAGTGCTAACACATGCCACACATCGCCGAATATCGCAGTATGCCGGCGCTTAGGCAATTGACTTGATAACAAACTGCGCGTAGCCAATCGATTTTTTTATAGCAGAATGCGCATAGGCACTAATCGATTTACTATACCAGAATGTGGATCATATACAATTGATTTATTAGCAGAATGATGCGCGTAGGCAAATGGTTACAACAACATTACTTTTAGTGGGAAAACCATTCAAGTTGATTTTCTTTGCGGGGTTAATACGATATTACGATGCACTGGGCTGAGATCTTATCGGATATAAGCGATTATATCGAGGCAATGTGCAGACTGCGAATTGCGATATGGTCCCGGGAAAGAAAAAAAACAGTAAATGCCAAAAATGGGTAGAGTAGGGTGCTGAAGTCAAATGGTATATGTGATTCGTGCATAGAACTTGGCGTGTTGTCACAAACCACGGCGTGTCGTGTACCACAGCCGGGTTGTGACACCTGGGACAGTAGTCCCTGTGACGAACATATGACACGCGCAGCACAGTGCGCGTGAGCGATATAGTGAGCAGTCACAACAGTGAGATAGCCAGTGACAGGGTACGGAAGTACGGCTGGGTGTTACATCGTGTTGGGAGATAGCGACTGTAGCATATAGGGCGGCGTTGCCAAGTTAGAGCAGACGCTCATTTTTTGTTCGTAACAGCGAGTGCCTAAAAGAGAGTTCTTGCTCAGACCGCGACAACAGCAGTGTTATATGATATATTGATTTATGGTTTATGACATTCTCTTATATGTGAAGCTGTGCTTTTCTTGAAGTTGCATTTGAACGACGAGCGTCAGAACTGCATTCTGTAGTCTTTTACAAATTAAAAATGGGCTTTATTACAGACGTGATGTCTGTAATTGCAAGCGTGATGGAGCAGTCTTGAGGAGCGAAGCCTTTGAAGGGTGAGGCCAGGAACGGAATTTCCGTACTTGTAAGCTTGGAGAGGCTTAGCGAAGCAAACTGCTGTGACACTGGAGGTTCAGCGGTCACTTGAGACACAGCGACAGTGTTAATTATGGGACTCTGGGCTATTCTGGGAGACAGTGCCCTGATGGAGCGAAGCACTGGACGATAAAGCCAGGAATGGATTCATCCGTACTGGTACACCTGAAGGTGTAGAGCGAAGCAGGAGTCTCAGTGTTCATTATAACAGTCACTTGAGACACAGCGACAGTGTTAATTATGGGATTCTGGGCTATTCTGGGAGACAGTGCCCCGATGGAGCGAAGCACTGGACGGTAAAGCCAGGAACGGATTCATCCGTACTGGCACACCTGAAGGGGTAGAGCGAAGCAGGAGTCTCAGTGTTCATTATAACAGCCAAATTGAGAACCAGCGACAGTGATAATTATGCAGTTCTGGACCACTCTGGGAGACAGTGCCCTGGTGGAACGAAGCACTGAATGGTGAAACTAAGAACGGATTCATCCGTACTGGTAAACCTGAAAGTGTGGAGGGAAGCAGGAGTCCCATCATTTACGGGACTCGTTACCTCAGGAATGAGTGGGAATGGCCTTACAGTGAATGCTTCTTAGAGCGAAGCACTAGAAGGTGAAGCCAGGAACGGAATTTCCGTACTGGTAAGCTGAAAGGTGTGGAGTGAAAAGGGCTTTCACCTTGGCATCTCCCCACCAGTGGGAAATTGGCGACGGAGTCAACTTCAGACCTCCAGAAGCAGCAGCGAGCCGAGAGACGTACTCAGAGAGCACGCGTGAGCCGGTAGCCCCTCATTTGTGTCGCACTGGTTATTTTATTTGTCGTGTCGCAAAAGATTCGTTTATATTAACGACGCTTCGCAGCTTTTTCAGAAATATGCTGTTTTTCAATTCGTTTCCCTTAAAGGAGCGAAACAGGTTTCCTGGAAAAAAGTGACATCAACAGGCCACACCGCAGGAGCTGTCCCTCAAAAATTATGCCGTTGGAAAATTTCCAAAAAATTTCTGCCCATGTCAGCAGTCCTACCCCGGATTGTGTCGAGCGCTCGCGCTTTACCGGCCAATCATGATACGATAGCATCTCAGCAGTCCTACCCCGGATTGTTTCGACCGACAACGAGAGAAACGTTTAACAATTCAAAATTATAGGGGGTACGTGAACGTACAGGTGGGGAAAAATCATCCCCAATCATCCCTGAAAGACAGGCGAAGGGTAGGCACAACGTCTGTAATCGGGCGCGTTAGAACCAGAAGATACCCCACTCGATAAGGGCAAGAGACCCAACATGTAGCCATAACAACCACAAGACAGAAAACGACTACTCCTTTGTTGCAGCTGAGAGACTCACAATAGCACAATCAAGCAAGTCAAACCGTGGTGCAACATAATGCAGAAGACCGCAACGTGAACAACTGTTATAGCTCTCCTGCTAGTTGAGCAAAAGCTCTGCCAGCTAGTGGTGGGCGCTCTGATAAATCTCGCCTGTCTGCATGTGATGGAGAATGCTAAAAGAAATTCTGCCTGTCGGTTTAGCTTTAATTCTTCTGCGAACTGTAAAGGTCTCCTGCCATAAAAAATGTTCGTCTTAATTGATAAAGTTGCCCGCTAGTGGTGAGAATTACAGCAACATTCTTCTGCCCAAAACTACAGCAAGTGGTGGAGATTGATAACGTGAGCACCGCCTGTCTGTTTAGAAAACTAATAGTAGTCATCACCAGAATCGAAACCAGCATCTTCCCCATAGTAAGATTCTTCATCATAAAAACCAGCACCACCAGTTCCATCGGAATCGTAGGCTTCTGCCTCCCAGGCAGCCCACTCCTCTGCGGTGTATTCATTCTCGTCGCTCATTGCAGGCTCATCTCTAAAAGAAACCGTGCCAACATTAAACTCGCTCTGCGGTAAAAATTCCTCCCCAAGTGGGGGCTCCAAAACTCCGCCATAAGAATCCGGTTGGGAACCTGTGCCCAAGACGAATTCCTGTTCCAATCGATCGGACGAAAAATGCGGAGCGGCTAAGTGGCCATCTTGCTCCTCCTCTACTTCCTCACAACTGTCATCAGACTCATCGAAATACCCAACAGGGTACTCCGATTCATCTTCCTCTTCACTAGATAAACACTCCTCGAAATCGCGGCTCAACCCAGAGCCCATATAGGAAGGTGCAACTGGAGGGGCATGAACATAATGAACTGCTGTCCTAACAGGAGGGGCCTGTTGGGCAGTGTCTCTTGCCCTAGTGACACTAGGGAAGGGTCGAGTGGTGGTAACCAGGGTAGAAGTCTTCCCAAATATTTTACGGCCCGTAAACTATATATCCGCTGGCCCGCTTTCGGCCAAAACGGTCAAGGAATAAAAATGCCCGCCGCAGGCGCGGAATTTTGAAATTAAGTATGGGGGTTTGATAAAAAGTGGCATTAAATGCCTATATTTTTGGCCGAAGTTTGGCCGGCTCATATTCTTGTGCGGCCCGGGGGCGAAATATCCCCTTCGGCCCGCTTTCGGCCCGGAGCGAGCTACTGCGGCCCCGGGCCGGCCCGCCACGGTAAGACTTCTACCCTGGTGGTAACTTGAGATGAAACTGATCGCGAGCTACTCAGTACAGCCATGCCATCGCCAACTCCTGTCTCACAAAGCGCAGCACGAAAACTCCCGGATTCTACGGTTGATTGCCCAACGCACTGAGCACCCCCAACCTGTGCGCCAGTCTCTGAAACAACAATGTGTAAAGAAATCGGCTGAATGGGCTCCGATGAAATAGCCGAAGAATCCGCGCAACGAAAATGCGAAAGGGAGCGTGCCATAGAGCTGCACAATGATAACAGCTGAGAACGTTTGAGAGTCGAGACCCTCTCCATACTAGCATCAACAGTCGCCAAAAGAGCCATAAGCTCCTCACTCGAAGAAATCTGCTGTGAATCCATCAAAGAAAACGAGATCTAACAATGAAATAACGTAACAAAAATCGTAGGAGTCCACCTCGTCGAAATCACCCAAAGCCGTAAGCACCCGCCTCCAGAAAATACGCAGAATCTGCTCTAAAGCGTCCCACAAGGCGTGGAGACGCTCAACCGAAAGATAGGGCGGAAATAAAATAAAATAAACGCTAAAATGCAGTTCACGCGAACGTGAGAGGGACCATAACCTGCTAGAAACAGCTGAACAGGCAGTGGGGACCCGCTGCCGACGGTGAAACAACGGATTCAGATAAACTCGGATAATAGACATATATACTGAGTTTGTCACACAAGCTGATCACCGAAGATGACACACTGAATATGACACCTGACTGTACGAACTAGTCAGGGTGTCATTTCCAGCAAAAGTGTCGTTTGCTCCATCTTCACTACCATTAAATTTTGAATCCGTTTGGCTCCAAGCACTTTTGTTGCAGCGGTCTTAGTCGCTTGTACATCGAAGGAATATTTTCCGAGCCTCACAATCAAAACGACCGCATCTCGAGAGTGTTGCGACCCAGCAGCATGAACCTACCGAGTCCGCGTAGGTGTGGCGTGATTCAAATTTCAACATCGTCAAATTGTTGCTAATATGCGCGCTCTAGTCGCGTACGTCTCGTTGGTGTTGTATCCATAACTAAAATTGATGCGAGATGGCATATAAATCTAACTGTGCGACGGAATAAGTTTCGTAAAACACAACATTATGTTTTTGTAGAAGTCTCGGTAAATCAAAATTGCAAGTCTGGTATGTCGTGAGCCGAATGGCTAAGCCGTTCCATGGACCGCCGAAAGCGACACGTAGAAGATAACCATAAAGGGCGACGATACTCATGCCGATGTGAATTAAAACTGCGTTATTACCAGTAAGTATATAACCACAAGAAGTGGGTATCAGATTTTTGGGTTTTACTTATCCTATGACAACAAACAATATATCGTTGTGTTCGTCTATAAAAGCCCTATGTGTATGCCAAGTTTCAACCGGAAAGACCTCGTGAGTCAAAAGTTATTCACGGTCAAGAAACCCTATTTATTACGGTAAGTATATAGCCACAAGAAGTGGGTATCAGATTTTTGGGTTTCACTTATCCTATCACAACAAACAATACATCGTTGTGTTTGTCTATAAAAGCCCTATGTGTATGCCAAGTTTCAGCCGGAAAGACCTCGTGAGTCAAAAGTTATTCACGGTCAAGAAACCTGCTATTTATTACGGTAAGTATATAGCCACAAGAAGTGGGTATCAGATTTTTGGGTTTCGCTTATCCTATCACAACAAACAGTATATCGTTGTGTTTGTCTATAAAAGCCCTATGCGTATGCCAAGTTTCAGCCGGAAAGACCTCGTGAGTCAAACGAAGTTATTCACGGTCAAGAAACCCTATTTATTACGGTAAGTATATAGCCACAAGAAGTGGGTATCAGATTTTTGGGTTTCACTTATCCTATCACAACAAACAACACATCGCTGTGTTTGTCTATTAAATTTCTATGTGTATGCCAAGCTTCAGCCGGAAAGACCTCGTGAGTCAAAAGTTATTCACGGTCAAGAAACCCTATTTATTACGGTAAGTATATAGCCACAAGAATTGGGCATCAGATTTGTGGGTTTCACTTATCCTATCACAACAAACAATACATCGTTGTGTTTGTCTATAAAAGCCCTATGTGTATGCCAAGCTTCAGCCGGAAAGACCTCGTGAGTCAAAAGGTATTCACGGTCAAGAAACCTTATTTATTACGGTAAGTATATAGCCACAAGAAGTGGGTATCAGATTTTTGGGTTTCACTTATCCTATCACAACAAACAATACATCGTTGTGTTCGTCTATAAAAGCCCTATGTGTATGCCAAGCTTCAGCCGGAAAGACCTCGTGAGTCAAAAGTTATTCACGGTCAAGAAACCTTATTTATTACGGTAAGTATATAGCCACAAGAAGTGGGTAAGCCGAAGGGGTGCTTGGAGACCGGTGGGATTCTCCGACGGGTTGGGTTCGATTCCCAACGTCTTTACTAACCAGCGTTTCGTTTTTTGCAGGTTTTGTTTTTTACGCCGAGCATCTTTTTATGCCGCCAGCAGAGTGCTGGCGGCATCCTGTGACTTCCAGCTCTGTTTAGGTTTCGCCGATTATCGATGTTCAGAATTTTAGATTTCCCACCCACTGTTCCGCTGCTGTTTTCAAAACGTCTATTTTGTACGTAGACGCCCACCCGAGGGTGAAATGCGGACAGCAGTTGGCTGTCGGTATTGGTTTCGATCCCCAACGTCCTGACTGATTCGCTGTTCGTGTGCTGCAGGAAACGTTTTGGTTCTGAAGATTTTGGAACGTGCGCTGTGCTCTAGTTTCCTAGTTTAGATTTTCATATCGCCCTCGAGTAGTTGAATCCTTGTATTGGAAACTAGCAGCCTAGTAGTAATAAGTAATTATGCTAATATTTTTTAAGAGAGTAATCGGTTTTTCTCTTAGTATCTTTATCCATCTGAAATGCTTGCTTGCTTGCTACTCATGTATGCCTCGTGCTAGACTGGATTGGAAGACACACACCACTAATGAAACAATTGTTTCAGAAGCCATCGAATCACATAGGAAATATCATCACACCTCGAACACGGATACCACCAACATTCAAATTCATCTTCTTGTGACCAATGAAATATGGTCAACTGCAGTCCACATCATTCCAGAAAGAAAGATTATTTTTATTGTGATTTTGATATCCCTACCAATAAACACCAGAAAGACATTTTCACACTCCTCCCTCAAGACATAAGTGTGCACCGCATAACCATGAAACTGGGAGTACATCCGAACAACATGGGGGTTTTCAATTTTACACTAGCCCACAAAGCCTTTCACATCCTGCACAACACTAAATTCTTCTCGGCGGCACAATTAAACAGAGACCTGCTATACGAACTTGAAAACCTAAATATCAGAATTCTACCACAAACGGGCAGAGAAGCTAGGATAACCAAACACGAAAATAACAAAGCCATTTCGACCATACGACAATCACTAAGAATTCACCTCCCGAAAATAGATGCACATCCAACAAAGCCAAATCCTGAAAATAAAGACTGCAAATCCACCTACACTGCTTATAATCACCTCATCTCAGGCAAAGGAAAGCTTTCTTGCGAACCCCACACATATGGATACCGCAGGAAACACTCTCATAAGCAAAAGAGAACAATCCTTAAAACCAAATGCACAAATAAAATCTTTGATTGTGAGAACATCTATAACGCAGATGGCAGATGCATACTACAAAAAGCAAAACACAAAAGCGCCATGAGACAGTCAGAAGAATTAGACCGACTTACAAAACTACAACTAGCACAACACTCTGACAATTTGATTATAATGGGTATGAATATGAGAGGCCTCCGACACCACAAAGAAGATAAAGACAGTTTGGTTAAATTAGAAACAATCTGCAATCTTTTAATTGACAGACGGGCCGATATAATATGTATATCAGAAACCAAGGTGAATACTGAAAACCTTGCATTAATTAAAACCCTAATGACACAAAAAGGAATTCAATTTCGCACATCTTATGTATACCCACCACAAGAATGAAAAAAGCCCTCAGGCCCTTCTGCCATCATGGGAAAATTGGCTTTGATGGTCTCGCGTGGGATGCCTACGTGGACCCGATAACAGGCATTGGCAGAATCGTTTATGGAAATCCCCCCTTTGATGGGAAAGATAAGGGCAAATCTTCGGCGGTTATGACTACCTTGGAAATGGGACATAAAGCGGCCAACACCGTCCCTGGATTTTCAGGAACATGGATTCTTCCGCTGTCTCCCAAAAACCAAAAAAGATGGTCCGATAAAGGTTTTAAACTTGTTTTCAGATTCCCGCATAACACTATTCCATTTATCCCACATGGCTATTGGACGGGTGATGACCCCTACGTTCTTCCAGGTGGTGGATGCTATAAGGATGACTTTTCGGATGTTGTTATCATAGCTATAGACAGTGCACCCAGTGATACCCAACCAGCCTTTGACTGGAGGCCTATCAAGCCGTACACCAGCGGTCAAGACGCTTTCGCCGCGCGCGATCACCTAGCAGTGCCTGAAGAGGTGGTAGTGGACGGTCAGAAAGAAGCACACGTTGAGCGCATCCTCGCACGTCGGGTGCGGTCTGTACGAGGAAAAGAGGTGGAAGAATGGAAAGTTCGCTGGACAGGCTACTCCAAAGCCCACGACCAATGGAGGACCCGTGACAAACTCGAACGCGGAGGCCCACTTCAACAACTTCGTGAATTCGAGCAAGCGAGGCTGCGCATGGAAGCACAAGTTCGCGACGAAGCCACCCGGCGACGTGAGCAACGTGGCCGTCACTCTGCTCAAGTTGGGATGACACTGGCCCACCTCATCACCAACCCCTGCGATGAACTGGACCAGCTCGAACAGATGGAACATGATACCCCTCTGCCATGGGAGCGTCAAGAACGCACGGAAGATGGGTCGTTGGCACTGCTGGTGACAGAGCTACTGGCGATTCAGACAGAAGCAACCCGCACGCCCAGAATCCTTGTACTTTTCAGCGGCACTGGTTCAGTGGAAAGAGAATTCCTAAATTGCTTCCCCACCGCTTCAGTGGTATCCCTCGACTCCGAGCACATCTGGCATCCCACTCATGTGCAGGACATATTACAGTGGGACTACAAGCAATACCCGCCTGGATTCTTCGATGTCGTTTGGGCAAGCCCCCCTTGTAGACAGTACAGTCAAGCGCGCACCACTGGAGGACCCCCTGATCTTCCTCAAGCCCTACCATTTTAGAAAACGTTAGTACGTGCACTAACAATATACTAACGACACACTAACTGTATAAGAGTACGGCGCGTTAGTGTGCCTGTACATACACTAATAGCACCTTAACTGCGTCGTTAAGGTGCCGTTAGGGCATACATTCTGTGCAACATACCTTAACGGCACCTTAACGACACACTAACTAAGTCGGTTAACGCGTGGTTAGGACATTAACCACCACACTAACAGGCACACTAACGGCACACTAACCCACACACTAACGACACACTAACTTTGAGCATTAACGGATGGTTAGTATACAGATAGTGTGTCGTTAGGATATCGTTAATATACCACTAACACTACACTAACAGCACACTAACGACACACTAACTTTGAGCATTAACAGATGGTTAGTATACAGATAGTGTGTCGTTAGGATATCGTTAATATACCACTAACACTACACTAACAGCACACTAACGACACACTAACTTTGAGCATTAACGGATGGTTAGTATACAGATAGTGTGTCGTTAGGATATCGTTAATATACCACTAACACTACACTAACAGCACACTAACGACACACTAACTTTGAGCATTAACGGATGGTTAGTATACAGATAGTGTGTCGTTAGGATATCGTTAATATACCACTAACACTACACTAACGACACACTAACTTTGGGTATTAACGGATGGTTAGTATACAGATAGTCTGTCGTTAAGATATCGTTGATATATTACTAACAGCACACTAACCACAAAGAAACGAGTTTCACGCAGTGCACTAAATCAGCAAAAACAATGACAAAAAGAAGCAATGAAGACGTACGAGACAGGCTAGTTGTTATTATACAAAAACAAATATGTTACTAACCTGCTACTAGTCCTCCTACTAGTCCTCACTAACTACTACGTAAGCGGTGGTCCTAATTATTCGGTGTCATCATCCCCTTTTGGTGGACCATGGAATGCATGTTCCAGCATTCCAAACCGCACATACTTGCCGTGCAGGACGAGGTTCAGGTCCTTGGGCTGCTTTTCCCCCCTCAAAAATTCCTCGAAATATTTTTCGGTATCCTTGCCGAAGTTCTTTGTCCTCTCATCCTCGCTCACATGCTTATCGGTGGAGGAGAGGATGTGCTTGAGGCATTTCCACGATTTGGTGTACCACTCATCCTGACCAGTTTTCTTGGTGTTGAATTTTTTCACCTGTCGAAAACGAAATATACACGTTAGCATGGGCAATCTAAAAAGGAAACCTGGAAAACAAAGGCTGGAAACCTATCACAGTGTGTAGTGACACACTAACTGGACTCTTAGTGTACAGCGGACATACTAACGGGACACTAACGGAACACTAACGTTAAAGACCGCATATTTTACTCACCTTGATAGATAGATACTCCGCAGGGAGTTTCACTTCGGCCTTTCCCTGGCCGTGGACGGTCTCAGCGTTGAGCTCGCACGCTGAGATCGTCCCGGCCAGGAGGGGGACCGTCTTCTTCAAGGTGAGGGGGGGGTTTGGGGTGAAGTAATCCTTGGGCTCAAGGATCTGGGAGGTGATTAGCGCCTCATCGGATTCCGTAGGTCTCGCGTAAAGGTAGACCTCCTTGCCGACCGGGTACCGCGTGGCGAGGTCTGCCTGGTCGGCGGCTTCCTCATCCGCGGGTGCGGTGGTGTTCCCCGCCTTTGAAGGAGTCCCCTTCTTGGGAGAAGCCTTTGAAGGAGTCCCCTTCTTGGGAGACTTTGCGGGCGGGGGCTCCACATCAAGGCATGGTATCGAAACTTTTCGACCGTATCGATAGTTTTCGATAAGTTTCGAATGAGTATCGATCGATATGAATAAGTACTGTGTGAATATCAATCGATATGAATAAGTACTGTGTGCATATCAATCGATATGAATAAGCGCGATGCCAACATCAATCGATATGAATAAGTTCAATGTTGATATCAATCAATATGAATAAGTGCACATTTTTTTCCACGTATCGATATATTGATATATCAATATGACCTGAGTGCACACAACATTGCAAGCAAATACACAAGGCAGTGAAAAAATAATAATGAATTAGACCATACAATGCTATCTAGAACTCTACAGTGTGTTAAGGCATGCTATCATGGAATGCTCAATTGTGCCTTCTGTAAGGCCTTTCCTTAAGTCAGAATGTATGGCCCCCACCTTAGAGAAGGCGCGCTCCACACCTGCCTGCTGGATGGAACTTGATGTGACGGTGCGGTTGCGGCTCATATATTATGGCCCCCCTATGACGCTAGGAGGTACGTATACCAGGATCTGAATATGGGTGTTCGACCAACATGAATCCAATATTTGGGTAATCTAAGATCGATTAATCGATACTCATATCGATTAATCGATATGGCCAATCGCGGTACTTTAATTTCGTATGATCGATCGATATGAATAAGTGACCTGGAGGTATCAATCGATATGAATAAGTCCCCAAGGGGTATTCGATCAATATGAATAAGTAGTCCAAGGGTATCGATCAATATTCAATATTTCGATATGTACCAAATTCATATCAATAAATAAAAATTAATCGAAATATCGATAGTATCGAAACTATTGAATATCGATACCATGCCTTGCTCCACATTGGGCCCCGCTCTCTTCTTCCCCTTGGAGGCACCACCCTTGGAGTCATCAGCTTGCTTCTCCTCCTCCGGCTCTTCCTCCTCCTCCTCCCAGGCCTCGAAACAGAACTCGTCTTGAAAAAAACACCCCCCGCCGGAGTATTTACCGTGTTAGTTCGCGTATAGTGCACCACGACTGCTGGTTAGTGTACGGTTAATATACGGACAGAATAGTGCAATAAAGGCGCCTTAAAGGAAAGGCCTTGTGCATAAAACGGGTCATAACTTACTTATTGCCTCCAGTGACTCTTCTTCAACCTCCGCAGCGGTTGAAGGCAATGCAGCCAGCGTGATCCCTGCCGCCTCCAATGCCTCCTTCTTGGCCTTGTCGGAGTTCGTGGAGATTGTGAGGCCCTCCGCCTCCTTCAAACCCGAATATGGGTGGGGGTTGGAAGTGATAAGCACCCATTGCTTATCCTTCTTTTCCCACTTCCCATAGCGATAGAGGTTTTTAAAATTCCCAACATCGGCGCGCACTCGCGACCTGATGAAGGGCTCAATCGTGGCGTCCCTCTTCGCATCGAAGCCTGCAGCCTCCGCAACGTCCTTCACCAAGCGGTTGTAGGCGTCATGTTGCTCCGATGTTTTCAAAATCGGGCACCACTTCTGCTCCTTCGCCAATTTTACTACAAAAAAAACCCCCACGCACAACACAATATGAACAAAAGGAATTTGTTACTCTAGAAACCCGCGCGATCATCTTCAAGAAACGAAAACAAGGAAATAGAAGATCGCTCTCCGTCGCTCCAAGCGCGAATTAACTTCAAGAAATACAAGTGGTGAGTGATACTCACATGTCACTTTACGAATCGCCGTCCTCACCGCTCTCTCGTGGGGTTTCATTGGGCCCCGGACCCTTTGGCTTGCCCCCTTTTTTGCTCTTGCCCTATTCCTACTTGGGGCATCAAACATTGCCCCGCGTTGGGCTCCTTCGCCTATATGGGTGGGCGAAGCGGCGCTAATGGATCCGCGCGTTGCCTTAACATAGTTGAGGAGCCCCGCTATGGACTCCTCCTCACCATGCTCTTCGCAGAGTGCTTCGTACTTTTCTTTCTCTTCGTGAGTTGGTTCCATTTTTTTAACGAGGCAGAGAGCAAAGCTGTTTATTTGGCGGCGATAGCACTCCTTTAGTGCACCTTCAAGAAGTGAACTTCGAATTCACGTGCTGGTCATCGTCAGTCTCGGTCGGTCGGTCAACTAACGTCCGATTTTTCAATTTCGATTCATGACTTAGTCATTATTTCCGTTGAATCGTCATCCTCTTCGATCGTAGCGCAGTTGGACATGATGAATGTGACAACCCATTAGGAAACCGACCGCGCGGGTTCGAATCCTGCTGTCGACTAAATCATTTATCGCGCGATTCGACGCCATCGCGCGATCACGATGGTTTGATGAAATTTTCCTATCACATTTGGGAATTTCGAGTTTTTGGGGAATATTCCATTGTTAGTACGCTAACAGGACGCTAACGGCAGGCCTTAGCGCACTAACGTTGCCCTAACTGAACACTAACAGAAGGAATCTTTTAGGGAATATGCCATTGTGCGTTAGTGCATGCCACCGCTGAGTTAGCGCATTACATGCAACAAGACACTAAATGGCGCCCTATTGACGTCGTTAAGGAGGCATTAGGTGGCATGCACTAACGCACAATGGCATATTCCCTAAAAGATTCCTCCTGTTAGTGTTCAGTTAGGGCAACGTTAGTGCGCTAAAGCCTGCCGTTAGCGTCCTGTTAGCGTACTAACAATAGAATATTCCCTAAAGGATTCCTTCCGTTAGTGTCCAGTTGGGGCAACGTTAGTGCGCTAAGGCATGCCGTTAGCGTCCTGTTAGCGTACTAACAATGGAATATTCCCGAAAAGATCCCTTCTGCTAAACTCACACTAACAACGCGAATATTACATAATAAGAGGGCGGGTGGGGTGCGTGGGGGGGGGGGCAGAATTGGGATTTGTGCAATGAACA
>LGRX02027926.1:0-26250 GCA_001247695.2 Cymbomonas tetramitiformis | reverse complement strand
TTCACACCATGGGACCGCGCGGGATGCCCACAATTGTGTTTGTTGTTTGGGTTTGCGCATCAAACACAAACCCAAAGCCCATGTTCACCTCCAAAGCCCTTCGTCTATGGTATCATTCTCCGGTGATCCTTCGGCAAACAACCTCGGACAGATGTCCCGATAAATGTTGAAAAGGTTGACACCATGGGACCGCGCGGGATGCCCACAATTGTGTTTGTTGTTTGGGTTTGCGCATCAAACCCAAACCCAAAGTCCATGTTCACCTCCAAAGCTCTTCGTCTATGGTATCATTCTCCGGTGATCCTTCGTCAAAAAACCTCGGACAGATGTCCCGATAAATGCTGAAAAGGTTCACACCATGGGACCGCGCGGGATGCCCACAATTGTGTTTGTTGTTTCGGTTTGCGCATCAAACCCAAACCCAAAGACCATGTTCACCTCCAAAGCTCTTCGTCTATGGTATCATTCTCCGGTGATCCTTCGGCAAAAAACCTCGGACAGATGTCCCGATAAATGCTGAAAAGGTTCACACCATGGGACCGCGCGGGATGCCCACAATTGTGTTTGTTGTTTCGGTTTGCGCATCAAACCCAAACCCAAAGCCCATGTTCACCTCCAAAGCTCTTCGTCTATGGTATCATTCTCCGGTGATCCTTCGGCAAAAACCTCGGACAGATGTCCCGATAAATGCTGAAAAGGTTCACACCATGGGACCGCGCGGGATGCCCACAATTGTGTTTGTTGTTTGGGTTTGCGCATCAAACCCAAACCCAAAGCCCATGTTCACCTCCAAAGCTCTTCGTCTATGGTATCATTCTCCGGTGATCCTTCGGCAAACAACCTCGGACAGATGTCCCGATAAATGTTGAAAAGGTTGACACCATGGGACCGCGCGGGATGCACACAATTGTGTTTGTTGTTTCGGTTTGCGCATCAAACCCAAACCCAAAGCCCATGTTCACCTCCAAAGCCCTTCGTCTATGGTATCATTCTCCGGTGATCCTTCGGCAAACAACCTCGGACAGATGTCCCGATAAATGTTGAAAAGGTTCACACCATGGGACCGCGCGGGATGCCCACAATTGTGTTTGTTGTTTGGGTTTGCGCATCAAACCCAAACCCAAAGCCCATGTTCACCTCCAAAGCTCTTCGTCTATGGTATCATTCTCCGGTGATCCTTCGGCAAAAAACCTCGGACAGATGTCCCGATAAATGCTGAAAAGGTTCACACCATGGGACCGCGCGGGATGCCCACAATTGTGTTTGTTGTTTCGGTTTGCGCATCAAACCCAAACCCAAAGCCCATGTTCACCTCCAAAGCTCTTCGTCTATGGTATCATTCTCCGGTGATCCTTCGGCAAAAAACCTCGGACAGATGTCCCGATAAATGTTGAAAAGGTTCACACCATGGGACCGCGCGGGATGCCCACAATTGTGTTTGTTGTTTGGGTTTGCGCATCAAACCCAAACCCAAAGCCCATGTTCACCTCCAAAGCTCTTCGTCTATGGTATCATTCTCCGGTGATCCTTCGGCAAAAAACCTCGGACAGATGTCCCGATAAATGTTGAAAAGGTTCACACCATGGGACCGCGCGGGATGCCCACAATTGTGTTTGTTGTTTCGGTTTGCGCATCAAACCCAAACCCAAAGCCCATGTTCACCTCCAAAGCCCTTCGTCTATGGTATCATTCTCCGGTGATCCTTCGGCAAACAACCTCGGACAGATGTCCCGATAAATGTTGAAAAGGTTGACACCATGGGACCGCGCGGGATGCCCACAATTGTGTTTGTTGTTTCGGTTTGCGCATCAAACCCAAACCCAAAGTCCATGTTCACCTCCAAAGCTCTTCGTCTATGGTATCATTCTCCGGTGATCCTTCGGCAAAAAACCTCGGACAGATGTCCCGATAAATGCTGAAAAGGTTCACACCATGGGACCGCGCGGGATGCCAACAATTGTGTTTGTTGTGTGAGTTTGCGCATCAAACCCAAACCCAAAGCCCATGTTCACCTCCAAAGCTCTTCGTCTATGGTATCATTCTCCGGTGATCCTTCGGCAAAAAACCTCGGACAGATGTCCCGATAAATGCTGAAAAGGTTCACACCATGGAACCGCGCGGGATGCCCACAATTGTGTTTGTTCTTTCGGTTTGCGCATCAAACCCAAACCCAAAGCCTATGTTCACCTCCTAAGCCCTTCGTCTATGGTATCATTCTCCGGTGATCCTTCGGCAAAAAACCTCGGACAGATGTCCCGATATATGTTGAAAAGGTTCACACCATGGGACCGCGCGGGATGCCAACCATTGTGTTTGTTCTTTCGGTTTGCGCATGAAACCCAAACCCAAAGCCCATGTTCGCCTCCAAAGCCCTTCGTCTATGGTATCATTCTCCGGTGATCCTTGAGCAAAGAACCTCGGACAGCTGTAGCGATAAATGTTGAAAAGGTTCACATCAGTACAAGGGAGTCGTGAAAAGGTGCGCACCTCGTTGTTGGCGGCCATGTCGCTTGCTCTCCTTTCTTGAAACTTGATTAGCACCTATACACCCACGCGATATTCGAAGTGAAGGCACGAACAATGTTGAAACATGCTGAAATAAAATTTACCTTTTAAACGCAAACGCGAACGCAAAGGAGCTCCTTGTATGCCTGCGAGGAGATTCCGTGTGGGGGAAACGAGGGTTAAAAACGGCGCAAACTTGAAGAAGACATGGGAATTGGAGATGAACGTGAAAGAAGGAAACAGCAACGCTTCATTGCGTAGTGTTGAAGACGTAGTGTTGAAGACGAGGGAAGAGGGATTACCGAATGGAATGAAGTCAAACAAAGAAGGCAAAGGCGTTAAGGGAGCTTAAGGTCTAGCCAAAGATGCCGACGAGGGCGAAGGTCGAAGAAAACTATACTAGTAAACAGTCAATAATATCAAAATAACTTCAAAAGAATACCGTAGAGCACGAAGCAAAAGGTATTCAACGGAGGTTAACGGGCTCTTGAAGTTTAGTCGCAAGGCGCAATTTTCAGGGGGCGCTCCACTATAAAGTTAATTTATGTATTTTTAAGAGAAAATCGTGTGATGGTTGTATAATTTCATGACACTGCCTCTGCCCCCTGAACTTTTCATCGTAAGTAGCCCACCAACTGCCGGAACTACTGCATGCCGTTGATGCTCTCATTCGTGTTGGTGTCGGTGTCGTGAAGCTGCTTCAAGATGGTCTCCTTGCGGGCGAACTTCTCGAACACGTCGCGGACGGCCGCGTAGTACCCAGGTGGCTCATCACGTGAAAGAAACTTGCCATGGGGCAAGTGAATCTTCCAATCCGGCCGGGCGGACTCCACGCCACACCAAGGGTAAAAAGAGCCATCGGGACGAGGAGTTCGATGGTGGTGACATCCGGCATGCGTGGGGTCGATGTCAAAGGCGTGGTCCACGATGTTCAGCAAAGCACCACTGACCCACTCGGCCTTCTCATCCTCGGTCTCGAACCCAGGGAGATCCTCAATCACCGCCACAGACTTGACCACGTAACGATAAAGCTTGTTAAAGTAATCAATGACGTTCTTGGAAAGTGTAGCACCACTCCATTTCCTCTCCTTCCGTAACTCCTCCAAGGCTTTGTACAAGAGCTTCTGCAAGAACACACTATTCGATGAAAATGATATTCTCATGTGAAAATGATATTGCCTTATTTACCTCATGATAGGATTAAAAAGCCGCATTTTAACAGTCAAGAACATGCAAGTGCAGGTTGTGCATTAGATTTAATGGTTTTTATGGTACAAAATTGAGGTCAAATGCACTTTTGCGAAATCTAGGAGGAGTGAAAACACAAAGAACTTTTGACTCAGAATCTATATACACGTTATACACATATTATTTACATGTTTTTTTTCGTCTTGCTTTACGCGTCCACATCAGGTGCTACCGCTACCGCTACGCAATTATCAAAAGCCTCGTCTTCATCGGAATCATCCGATTCATTCAAGTCACCTAGGTCCTTGCGCGTGCGTTTGGATTGTTGTGCAAGCAAAGCGACGACTATCTGCGCGTATTGCTCGTTCGGTATACTCCGTTTGGGGTCTTTCGCATCCACATTCCATGCCAGCACTATTTCATTCTTATCGAAAGTCTCGGTAGACGGTCGGTGCCCCGGTGGCGCTGCGAAAGCTCCTACGTGACTCGCAAGTTGCTTGCCGAGGTGCTTCTTCTTGGTGTCGGTGTGCTTTTTGGGTTGGAAATAGCGATATTGCAGCTGTTGAGTTGACGGATAGCGCGCCTCCACCTTCACCAAGTACAACGGATCCGACCATTCGCTTCGCTTCAGTTGTACGCGGAAAGCGAACTTGTCGTTTTCAGATTCCACCGCGAGAGCCACCGCAAAGCTGCCGACTGTCATCTGGCCGTAGGTGACCTCCCACTGGGCGTTGTCCACGTACTGCTCTGCTCGCTTTTGGGCTCGACCTTGGTGTTTCCGTTTACCGTTGTACACTTCTATCGGCGCTCGATCAATTCGGCGTTGGATGCGCACGGCGGGTATAGCGGGGACGGCGGCAGCCCCGGCAGCTTCTATCGCCAACGCGGGCGCCTCTATCAGTCGAACCAAGGTGGCATTGCGCTCGATGGCGATTTTCTCGGGATGCTGGAAGGGTATCGCGGGCGCTTGACATTCTCCACCAGCAGTTAGGTGGCGCTGTTTCTCGATGACATCCTCGCGCCAAAACTTTTCGTGCACCTCCGTGAGCTTTGTGCCCAAAATGTCCTTCAACGCCTGTAAGGTATGCTCAAGCTTTTCGATGCCTTCTTCGGTAAAAGGAATCGGCTTGATGTATCCAGGCCCCGCGACAGGGGGTGTAGAAACAAGCTTTGGCAATGGAGTCTCGGGTAACCATTTTGGTGAAATGGAATACTGTTTGTACTGCATGCCCACTTCGCCGTGCTCGTTCATCTTGAACTTGAAAGCCTGTTGTGCCAAAATATTGTGGCAATCGAAGACGTGACCATCAAACCAAGAGCTGAAGTCGAAGATCTTCTCGGTGTGCTCGCATATTACACCATCCGTAAAGCATTCTTGTGCGACCTCTATCATCTCGTCGAGCGTCCAAGCTTGCTTGCGTCGTAGACGCACGGAGAAGCGTGAAAACATCTGGTCAATGTTCTCGTGCGTATGTCCCACCAACAGAAAGTTGAGTTTCACCTTGCGAAAGACGCCCGTGTGCACCAGCCAAGCTGCGTATGCCAACATCAACTTGCTCTTGTTGGTGCTCACATTGTCAAGCTGTACATACAATACTTCCGGCATCGGGTATGAATTTTCCCCGTCCCCGTTGCGTCGATGCTCTTGAATGCGGAGGATATCCCGGTGCAAAACGTTGACAAGGAAGTTCGCATCGTCCTTGAAGTTGGCGTAGTTGAAATCCATGAAGCGGCCCACGTTCTCGATCATGCTCCCCATGTTGTGCACGTCAAGGAAGTCCTTAGAGTCCAGATGTTTAGGGATACGTCGAAAGTGTGGCAGTCGGGTGGTCCACTGCGTCATGCCATCGATGATCACCGAGGCATACTTATGCCAAGTTTTGTTCATGGCAATGCTCTTGGTCATATTCGCTTTACGACCATGTTTGTAGAACTTCTGGCGCTCCGCTCGTGCGATTGCCAGATGTTTGTTGAGAGGCCCGTTGTATTGCCCTGTGCATGATACACAAAATCGGGTCAGTGAACAAATTACATAAACATATAAACACATCACAAAGCTATTCATGAATATTCACCTTTTTGAGATTTGGTTAAGCCTTCCTTCAATAACTTGAAGGACGCGCAAACATCGCAGTGAGAAAATCGGTTCACCGATGGAATCTTGAGCCACTTGCTGCAATCTTCTTCAAATATTTTGTACCGGTAACTGAGAGAGAGCTTTTTGCTCTCCTCATCCTCACGCAAGCCCTCGATGTACTCGTCCCACAGCTCTTCGATGGTCAATCCATCCGAAAGGTGCTTCTCGGGTTTGTGAGGTTGGGGTTGTCCGTATTCGTCCGCGTATTTCTCGAGCCATGCGACGACCGACTCGCGTTTCAGGGAAACCTTGCGGTTGTCCTCCTCGTACGTCAATCCATGAACAGACGTGTGTCGGCCCTCGAGCACGCGTGTTCGACAGTCTTGAAGATACCCGTAGCTGATGCCGTAAGCCATATAGTAGAACTTAAAGCACACCTGTTACAAAAAAAAGACACCGTCACTCAAAAATTATTAACACATTATCCAAAAAAAGCATAAGGGTTTTGGTAGGTCATGCCAATTTAAGACGCTTGGGAGACACCCCCAACACTGCACGTCTGCAGGCGTACCAACACTGCACGCCTAGCGCCGTACCAACTCGAGCAATGTCGCGAATATGTACACATCGTAAATTTAGAAATTTATCATACAATATTCCACATTCCTGTGCTGAACAATATTACACAATCTATCACAAGGTCCAAGAAAAAATTCGCTTTGCCCAGAGACCGTTCATTAGCTAATGAACGGTTCCCGCAGCCAAAGTGTCTAATTGTGAGTCGCGCTTTGGCCAGGGGCCGTTCATTAGCTAATGAACGGTTCCCGCAGCCAAAGTGTCTAATTGTGAGTCGCGCTTTGGCCAGAGACCGTTCATTAGCTAATGAACGGTTCCCGCAGCCAAAGTGTCAGAGACCGTTCATTAGCTAATGAACGGTTCCCGCAGCCAAAGTGTCTAATTGTGAGTCGCGCTTTGGCCAGGGCCGTTCATTAGCTAATGAACGGTTCCCGCAGCCAAAGTGTCTAATTGTGAGTCGCGCTTTGGCCAGAGACCGTTCATTAGCTAATGAACGGTTCCCGCAGCCAAAGTGTCTAATTGTGAGTCGCGCTTTGGCCAGAGACCGTTCATTAGCTAATGAACGGTTCCCGCAGCCAAAGTGTCTAAGTGGGAGTCGCGCTTTGGCCAGGGACCGTTCATTAGCTAATGAACGGTTCCCGCAGCCAAAGTGTCTAAGTGGGAGTCGCGCTTTGGCCAGAGACCGTTCATTAGCTGATGAACGAGTTCAAAAAAAAACATACCTGCTTCTTGGCCAAAAAGTATTTGAAGTCGAATTTGTCTTCAGATCGTGAGCTGTTTTTTAGCAAGTCTTTGATGAAGTATTCCTTCCTATCTTTTTGCGACATACTGAAAATATTTTCGCGAAAGGACTTAATATCTGCCGATGAGAAAGATAGACAGCAGTACGACTTACAATTGCACTTAATGGTTTCTGCCATTGATATACTGTCAGCCTGCAAACGTCGCTGCTTGATACTAATTACGCCTGTATATTTCTGCTTGCGTATGTCGGATTCGTACGGTTTGCGCGTTACAATCTGCTTGTTTACTTCACCGTTAATGCATCGAAGAGGTTCTTCATTAAGCAAGTCTAAACTTGTCTCTGAAAATTCTGATTCTAGTCTGCTTTTTATCTCTTGTAAGTCAATTTCGCGCAAAGCGCGTGTCCCGGAAACGCGTGAAGAATTAGAGCTAACTTCCGATCTAGACGCCAAAGGCGCGTTCCAAAGAACCAATTGCGTATTTGCGCTCGGGGCTGTGCTTGGAATTGGCTCATTCTCAAAAAAGTCAGTCCCTATTTCCATAGAATCTTCAATAATTATTCCCGGGCACGGTTTGCAGATAATCTCGCAACCCTCATCAAAAGGAATAGAAAACATATTTTCGTCAAAATTAGCCGTCATTAGCTTATGAAGCCGTTTTTTTCGTTCTGAAAATGATATGAACTTGCGAGTCAACGGAGAATTTCTATCTTACTGAATCGATCGATTCTCGATTTCAGCGCAAATGACACCAGCATATCTTAAAATCACATCCTTGATCTGACCACACCGAATCAGAAAGCGACAGCAGATGTCATTTTTGACGGAAATCGTCATCGATATTTGACATGTCATTTTTAGCCGCCAGAAATGACTTACAATATTTTACTAAAGTTACATCACTTTTCCAAAGTTCTTTCACACACACCCCTTTCACAGTTGACAGCCAATTTCTCTCATTTTAGTATGGCGACAGCAGAAACATTTCAAGCACTGAGGGAAAATCATACTTTCCAGTTGTACCTTGGCCACAAGTGGAGCATTGTTAGAACGCTAGAATCCGACAATCCTGCAGACACCTTGCGAATAATAATCCACCCTGATGACCCAAACGATATGGGTGAAGAAATGATTTACAGTTTTCCTCAATACAACTCTACGAATGTAGAAGGAGGTCTTCTTCTTTCAGAAAGACGTGTTGCGTATAGTATAATTGAAAACAAAACTCCAATTTTGTATTTCGTCGCTCTTAGGAACAACAAGCACACTGTGATCGAACTAGATAGCGATAATTTTGAGGAAGACCTGAGCTGTCCTAAGCACACGAATCGGTTTTCAGCTTTGCAACATTTAAAAAGTAGGGCAGAAAACGAGGGAAAAAGCAAGGAATTCTATCTGGCGAGCTATGTAAACACGGCGTGGAAATCGTCGATCGGCTTCGACCACGACCAGTTCATGGTCAGCTCTGCGCAGCAACGGCCGACCAATTTCGACGCCGAGCCCGATCAAAAGGCCGAGACGAAGCCAAAACAGAAGAGCGAACCGACGGCGAAGGGCAAGGAAACGGCCACTGCCGAATCTGAGGAAGACGCATTAGATGAAGATGACGCAGATGATAATGATGAATAAAATAGTAGGATTTGTCGACCGCCCTGACTGATAGTATCAGTCATGCCTCGACGGTATAGGGTGAAAAGAACTCTACTCGTAAACATTTGAATAAAGAATGATACATGTATGCATATTTCGGTGTTTTCATTGTACGCATACTGTACTTTTCTACCGTGTTGCCTTTATGTATCCCTATTTCGCGCATAAATATCACTAAACCCTGATTTTTTTGAAATATATATATAAATCCAAAAATGACATATGATAATGTCATTTTCATCGAATAGTGTGTTCAAGTGGTTGGGGTCAGACAACTTCTCCACAGGTTGTAGATCACCAGGAACTTCACCTTTGGGGTCGTTGATGGCCGCGATCATGTTGGAGTCCTCATCCGCCGTGAACTTCGCGACACGCACGGCAGGGATGTCATCGAATTTGTACGCTCCGATGGACTTCACACATGATACCGCCCCAGCTGCTTCCATGGCCTTCGATGCACCGCGCCACGCCGGGTTGGACTCGCAGTTGATGCCTCGAGCACCTCTCCAGCAGTCATGTGGAGGGGGAGGAGGGCGGTGGCCTTCATCATCAAGGGGTTTCTTCTCCGCACACTCACACGTTGAGCACATTTTGTCAAAGATAGAGGTAGATAATATCTTTTTTGTGAATGCGCCCACAAGCACAAACATTCCACAGAAGCTGGTATAAGATCGACCAGAGCCACGATTCGGCCACGCACAGTCTCCAGTGGTCGAGAGTTGCACAACACCGTTCGCTATGTCACCCTTCACCTCCGCGATAGTGGCCTCTTCCTCCAAGGCCTTCTCACAGGAGGCTATGGCCATATCGTGCACCTCCTTCCCCACACGTTTCTGGAGGTTGGCGTGCCGAGTCCGATGCAACTGGTACTCGATACCCAAAGAGGTGAAGAACTTCTCCATCTTTGCAGGTGCCAAACCAGCATTCTGCTCGCCCAGGGCGTGCAGCATGTTCACTTCGAACGTTTTGTTGTCACCCATCCTTCTAGAAGTCGGAAGTGTGACACGTTCGCAGCACACACTGCACACCAGGTGTATGTTGCTGGCGAGTCCAGCCACGGTGATGTTGGGCTCACCATCCAAGATGCTTGGGACCAATCGGCCTGGTGGGATAGGAGTGTGAAGTTAAATAACGGTATCGGAACATCGGAACGGTATCGGAATATCGGAATAAAAGCTCAACGGTATCGGAGAGGCAACATAGCTATAGGCTTAAAAAGGACATAAGACATGCGACTGTTATATGGAATGCTAGAAAGTTACCTTTCAAACAAGATGAGCAAGTGACATCATGTTTCAAAAGTTGAAGCAAGCATCCTAGGTCCATGACTACACGTCGGCCATCCAAGCTCTCTAAAGAGTCTTCATACCGCCTTGGCACCTTTGCTGCTCGCACCTGTGTAAACGAACGAAGACAATTAGACAAACGGAACGAGAAAGACAGGCGAGAAGAATACTATAATGAGTGAAAGAAAAAACTTTACATTTCCTGTAGGCAAGAATCTCTTGACCGCGTTGAAACAACGACGCAGCCTGCCGCTAGCAACTTTCGTTGCTATGGGTGGGGATAACGGTGTTAGCATAGGAGACGTCGGTTTTGCATCTACCGGTGCTGCATCTGCCGGTGCTGCATCTGCCAGGGCATCAGAAATTTGTCGAATAGGCGAAGATGGACCTGGCATGGCATCAGCAAGCGTAGGGATGGAGGCTGCTGCTGCATCTGAAGCAGCCGTTTGAACCGACCGCACGTCGGGTATTCCAGCAGGGACATTCGTGCTATCGCTGCCTCTAAGCCTCGCCTCATTCAGAGCGCGCATCCTGTCCTGATCGGAAGCTCGTTTCTTGGTTCGTGGCATGTTGTTTGAGGGCAAAAGAAACGCAGAGGCTACTTATTTTGGAAACCGCAGTAAGCGCCCTTCTTTGGGTCAATGCCTGGCCATAGCGTGCGCACAGCGTTCTTCACCCAAGGTGGATGTGGAGCCCGATTCTTTTTGCCCCTCTGCGGAAAAAACGACGGAAAACCCAACGAACATCCATCCTTTCAGGGAGGTTCCTAGGGTTGAATCAAGAACGAACAGGAATACCACAGTAGCTGAAAGATAGTGCATGAAACAAACGAAGTAAGGAAAGAAACACATACCACTTGTCTCCAGTGAGGAATCTGCTTGTAGAAAATGTTGCGTCTGCTCCAGTCACCCTCATCTGCAGCCAACTCGCGGCCGTTAACATCATCAACGAGCTCTTGAGCATCGTTGCGTGTCGGTTTGTCCTCGATAGAACAGAGTTTGGCGTAAGCTACCAGGAGGTCTATGGGGTCTGTGATATCCTCAGGCTGAGGAAATTCTATCAATATATCATCCGTGCTTTTACGCTTTCTATCCTGCATGGAAACTAACAGGCCATAAGCGAAGAAACATACCTTTTTTTTCAGAGGGCAGCCCCCAACTTAGATGTTGGTGTTGGCAATTCTGTGATGGCACGCGTGTGACTGCTCAAACTTTTCGTCTCGATCTCCGTTGACCGAATATCGCGATACCGTTGGACGCTCCTTGAGCAGACCTACACAGGGATATAGCACTTGTAGGGGTAATATATCCAATAAGAATACGTAAATTAGCATCAAAGTATGCCATATGCTTAACAATAAATTCTGATTTGCGACAGTTATTCGGTTTTGTCACAGAACATCGAAAATGAAACCTCAATGCACCCTACCCTTATATGCCAGGGCCTTTCACAGGTAATCGACTACCTGCGAAAAGTACCTGCGCGCAGGTAGTAGGCACTACCTGTACCTGTACCTGTCGCTGATAGGCTAGTACCTGTACCTGTACCTGTGCCCGATTTCGGTCATCCAAAGTACCTGTACCTGTATCTGCGGGCCCGGATTTTGACAGGTAATACCTGTCATCCGCAGGTACTCTCTACCAATTGCATCCAATAGGGGCTACTCTCTACCAATTGCGCAATTGGTAGCGGAGCAACCCGAATAGGGGCTTCTCTGCATCTCTTGTTCTCTTGCGTGAACGCGTGAACGGTCTGAACGATAGCGCGTTTGGCCATTTGCAAGATTGCAACCCCATGCCGGAAGGCTGCGGCAGCTTGATCCCAGCGAGGAGCCTTCATCATCCGATACCTTCAATTCTAATGCCGGTTCCAGCGCCAACCCTCCGCCTGCGACTCCTCATACCCTGGTCAATCAGAGGCTGCACCTCCCCACCGGTAATAGCCTCCTCCCACTGAGCCCCATCAGGCATAGACAGCGCCTGGCGGTAACCACCTGGCAGTGGCAGATCAGGAGCCGCAGTGTGGTACAGGCGCTCGGCGAGGTCAGCAGAGATATGGCAGAAGCTGAGTGTGCCACTGGCAGGCAATGTACCGACCGTGTCCTCTGGTGGGACCACATAGTGCGGAAGGAGCCACTGGTCCTGCTCCGGGTGGTCGGAGAAGGGAAGGTGGCAAGCACTGTGGGTATCAGGGAACACCACCAGACTGGCACGGAGGTCCATGGCATAGGCACGCGGGGCAGTCACATCACCGTAGGTCATAGGCCGGAAGAGCACCCCATAGGACCTGGACCGCCTCATGTCCGTGGACACAATGAGTGCCGGATACAGCGGATCACCGCGGGCCTCCTGAGCCTTAGCCAGAGTCCAGAGCGGGTAGTATTGATTGACACAGTCAATGACCCTGCGGCGGTCCAGCCAGTGGACCAAGTCAAACCAAGCAGTGCCCGCAGGGTCAGCCATGGCATACTGCTGGGCGGTGGTCCAGAAAGTGTCTGCCGAACCAGTGTCAAGCAACTGTACGGTGGCATAGGTCTCACCGTCCCGGGTGTCATAATAGGCAGCCACGGAGTGGACTGCCACCACCATGTCAGTGGTGTAGCCCTTCCACGGCTCCGGCCTGTCACTGGGCACGGGTGCGGAGTGCTGCTCGTCGGGAGTGGGGGCAGGGAACGATGACATCACCTGCCCGAACTCTGAGTAGTTTCTGATGAAGTCCGGTCGGCCCTCGGAAACAACCTTGTTTCTCTCCAGGTCCAGTACCTTGTAGGCCGAGGACCTGAGGCTGATGCCCATAAACCGCCCCTGCCAGGCCCGGGGGGTCCGCTTCTTGGAGACTCCCGGATGGCGGGCCCGCATCTGCTGAGCATCCATGGCCACAGTGCACAGGGTGCCGAATATCTCGATACGGGAGTAGGTAAAGTGATAGCCCATAAGGTGATAGAATGGCACCACGGCGTCCCGCCCATGAGGCAGAATATCCCATAGCAGGCAGGCATGACTGTCTGCAAGAGGCCAGTAGGTGAGGTCCATACCGGCTGTCTCCAGGAGTGCACGGGAGACCGACGAGATCTTACCAATCACATACTCAGCCATGAAGTTCTGCCAGTGCAGGGTGGGTGACGACTGCAGGTGTTTGATGCCAGGGTGTTTGTACAGAGCCTGTGCTGCAGGGTCACACAGCTCCGGGGCACAATCAGTGCGGAGGACCAGGCCAGTGCAGGCAAAGCCGTGATGAACAACATCTGCCAGGAACTGAACCAGGATGAAGCTGTATGCCGACTTCTCAGCAGAGAAGTAGCAAAGTGTAAACCTCATAGTGAACTCCACAAAGGTCCAGCGGTACCTCGACCCGTCATAGCCAATAGGCGTGATCGGGCCTGTAGCATCAGCAGCCCACATAGATCCAGGCTTCTGAGCCCTGTATCTGTCAACTGGAGGGTGCTTCGGACTCGGCTGCACTGTCCGCATACGGGCACACACAGCACAGGCCTCAGCACAGGTCCTGTGAGACAGCAGCTGCTCCCGGGTAACTGTAGTGCCAGGTCGGGCGATGTCAACACCAAGGTCCATGAGCTGAGCCAGCCTGAGACCATGAGCATGAGCATATGCGGAATGGCACCACCTCTCAGGGGTGAACCTCATGGACGTGTACTGATCACGGTAGATGATAGCCACCGGGAACGGGGTACCAGCAATGAAGACACGGTCCCCCCCGCCCTCCGAGCCAGCCGACTGAAGGGGCCGTCCAGCATAGGTGTGCTCACGACGGTAGCTGAATATGCCCTCTGTGCCAGCCGGATACACATGTAGCACCTCCCAGTGAATAAGGTGCTGCCTGAAGGTACTGAGGTGTGACTGGGGAATCAGGAAGAGGAATACCGTGTGCTCGGGGTCTGTTGCAAAGTCCCGGTTGGCCTTCTTGAGCATCCGCTCACAGGTGAGTCTGTCAAAGGGCGGGTTGCCGTATATATAGGCACCGGCCCAGAGGTGACCCCAGCAGGAATCAGACAGTGAATACCTGACTGGGCAGGTCTGGTTGTTACCCACACCGGGGGGGAGGTCGTCTCCGAAGAGGGAGATGTCAAAGTTGCGTTCCCCGGTCTTGGCCAGTGCAGCGGGCGAGCCCTTCAGGAAAGCCCACTTGGCATACTCTGAGCGTGCCCACATCCAGTCACAGATCTCACCGGTGCGGACACGTGAGACAGTCTGGGTGAGTGCACTGGCTGCCCCCTCAGGGACCTCCGCCCACATATAGTCCGTGCCAGAGTCAATGATCCGATAGACACGGCCAGTAGGCAGGTGGGTGTAAGTGAGGGACACAAGGTCGGGGGACCCGAAGCCGAGGGAAAGCATAACCCGAGAAGACAGGAGAGTGCGGCAGCCGGCCTTATAGTGTGAGTTTGGGAGAACGAAGTGGTCGATGGCTCCGTCCTGGATACAGACCCCATACAGATGGAACGTCACAGTAGCATCTGTCCTGTGAGACTCAGCCGTGACCATGGTGAAGGCCACCGTACGGGTGTAGTCCACGTCGGTGCAGGCCGACAGGTCCCCGCACATGACACATGTGGCTCCAGAGTCACACACGATGCCCCTGTCAACCCGGACGGGTGCAGGGACAGCACTGGCCAGAGAACTGAATCCAGAAGCAGCCCACTCCTCGTCGGGCACATACAATGGAACTGACTCGCACTGCCATAAACCAGAATACCAGTATAGCCAGCGGGTACCAGAGGGTAGACCACCGTAACTGACCCAAGCTGACCAGACAGTACACCAAGCTCCACAGAAGCATAAGTACCCACAGCATAACCAGAGACCAGACATAAGCCGGTATCACCGGTAGCCAGTCCATCAGCTGAGAAAAGCTGACCAGCAGAACGGCCGACGGACCCCCCTGCTGGCGGGGTAAGCTGACTGACTGACTGACTGACTGACTGCCTGACTGACTGCCGCAGACCCAGAGAGTACCCAAACAGTAGTGCCGAGGTACACAGGGCCAGGCTACAGATGACCAGAACAGCAGTCCAGACTGGTGAGGAGCGGCGAGAGGTATGGGGCTCACCCGCCGGAGGCTGGGTTGTTGAGGGCCGGGGCCCGTCCGCTGGTGACTGTCGGTTGACAAGGTGTCGCCAGGTGCGTACGGGAGTCCTGGCACCAACGGCAGGAAGACAAGCCGAGATAGCCAGACCCCAGGTGATAGCATGCCAAAGCACCAGAGCCCGTGGGTGCACCTCCAGCACAGCACCGGAGGCACCACCAGACTGCACCGCATTTGCCGTGCCAGAGAATGCCAGAATGCATAGCAGACTCATGTACATGAAGTGACCCGCGCCATAGGGTCTGCGGCCCGGGCCACCCGGACCCCTGGGCCGGGACGGCGGTGCCGCGCTCACCAGCTGCACAGCTCCAGGGAATTCGGTGTTGGTTGTTGTGATCTGCACGTCGGCTGCCGGCACCGCTGGCTGCTGCGGCTCAACACTGAAGTGCTGCAGAGACACTGCAGGGTCCGAAGGCTGGTGCACGGCAACATGGAGCTGAGCAGGTGTCATCTCACCGTCGGGGCAGTCCCCATCGTCAGGGTCCTGGTACGAGTTGAAGCGGTTGACAGCGTCGTAGTACCGCTCCTCCGAGCGGCCACATGAGTCCCAGATAGCCCACTCCGACTCAGTCCACGGCTCCTCACTGTCAACGGCAGAGTGCGGCACAACGGCAGCCGCCTGGGCCGCGGGGAGGCCAAGCGGTGCCTCCCCGAGCTCCAATGAGTACGAGTACAAGCATGTCTCATAAACCTCCTCCTCCGGATCGAGGAAAGCCTCATCCAGCTCTGACAGGATGTCCGCAG
The DNA here is from genome assembly GCA_001247695.2 of Cymbomonas tetramitiformis. Taxonomy (NCBI): domain Eukaryota; kingdom Viridiplantae; phylum Chlorophyta; class Pyramimonadophyceae; order Pyramimonadales; family Pyramimonadaceae; genus Cymbomonas; species Cymbomonas tetramitiformis. The sequence goes on along the minus strand of LGRX02027926.1, from coordinate 10,378 downwards.
TCGGCGTGCCCTCGGGGTGGAACCCCGCCACATGCGCACTCTGTACCCCTCCAGGGCAATCACGGCGGAAGTGAGGGCCGCCGCAGTCCCAACACTGGACCGAGTGGCGGCCCTGTGCATCTCGTGTCACTCTCAAGGCAGTCGGTGAACCACCGGATGCATGCTGCCGCTGCCCCTGAGTCCGCGACCCCATCTTTCTTCTTCTTCTCCTTAAGCAGCTTCTTTTCCTCTGTTTTCTGTTGGTGGAAGGCCTTCACAGCCAACGTGAACTGCTGGATGCCGAGAGCCCGCTTCTCCCTGCCCTCGGCCGTCTTGGAACTCCACTCCTGCAGAAGATCCTTATAGTACAGAGGGCACATGCGAAGGGTGAGGAGGTCCAAGGCGAATCCCACACCCCACACATCGTCAGGCTCCACACCAGGTCTGAGCTCGGACCGGACAGCGGTGTGGTGCTGCATGAAACCCTTAATGTAGGGCTCGGGGTCAACATCCTCCAGCAGCTCGATCGCCGGCGCTGTCTCGAACAGGTAGCCATGGGACACCCGCGGCCTGCGTCGCCTGGCAACGGCCCGGCAGATGACGAGCCATGCACGGCGCCCATCATCCGGAGACACGGTAGCCGACTCCTCAATGAGCCGAAGGCACGATCCCCGCACCAATGACGTCAAGATGCGGTAGAGAATACGAGTGGCCTCAGGGAGAACAGACGTGGTGAGGTCTGTCGGGTGGAATACCGTGGCAAACTGAAGATTGTAGTCAGTCAGCTGGGTTTTTACCGCCTGAGTGAAGCGGCCCAATGCAACTTCCCGAGGCACTTGCCCCTTGATCTTGTCGATGTCGAACACCCACTCCGAGGCTTTGATGTGAGTGGGCCGGCACTGGTCACGAACTTGCTGGACGATACTGGCTCTGTGACCAGGCTCGCGGAGAATGGTTTGGCAGTATTTCAGGAACTCCCTGATAACCACAGCACCGCCTGTCTCATCACCCGCAAGCGGGCGACTCTTCACAGGTGTAGGGGGCACAGGCTCCTCAGGGCCGTCGCTGAAGGGAAGTGCCCTCCGCGTGTCGATCCCAGCCGGGACCGGAGTGGTGAACCCATCGGAAGGATCCACGGCAGCCATGGCAACCGCAAGCGAAGCACCGAAGGGATGAAACCCTAACTATAAGGGTGCGTGAGCCCCCCTCAAGGAAGGGGTCAAATCCAAGATAAATTCAAAATCTGCTCCGATGCCCACGAAACTCGGTAACACGGCCGGTAATGGCGAAGTAAAAACACCCTCCAAAGGAAAATGTCTGAGTCCAAGCAGTCCGTAAGTAATAAGCGCTCAAAAACGGCCAAGTCGCCCGTAAGATTTCAAAATCCGCTCAAAGTTCACAAACAAGCGGCAAGCGTGGCAAATTAAGGTAAAATGATACAGGTAAAGACGCATAGAGTTGCGAGGAAAAATGCGGAGCGGCGGGGGTGGGCGGAAAGTAGGAGAGTAGGGTCGAGGTTGCTGGATTCAGTGACCCGTAGGTCATAACTTATCTGACTCCCGTTAGCTGTACCAGTACTCGTACAGTACTAGGTGACAGATCCCTAGGTCACAGACACCTTATATATTCGTTTACCTTTATAATCAGTTTACACTTGTATGAAAACGATTCAGTGACCACTCCGATATAATACGTTATATTATATCTCACAGGTTATGGGGTATTACCCCGCTTTTATCACTGCTGACTTTGCCATGAGTGGCTAAGCTTTTCCGCTTGGCGGGGCGTTGGGGCCTCGCGAGGTGTTGAATTGGCCACTTTAGGGCGCGCGGTTTGCGCTATGTTGCGGTGAGATTGCGAGTTGGGATTTTCGGCAACTTCTTCGGGTGTCCGCGTTGGATTTTGTTTTAGACTGGGCTTGATCACCCCTGTCAACAACTCCTTGGCCGCCGCGTATTCGACTTCGTTGATTTCGTTCGACCCCTTCTTCTCCTCACTCCGCAACTGCATTACGGTCGCCCGCCACCTTACAATTTGACACTCGCCTTTTCCCCAACCCCCCTCCTATAGGAATTTATTCTGATGACTTCATCCTCAGTTGGAACACCGGCCATGGGCGCTAGAATGCGCCTAGATTCAATTTTTGCTAGGAACGTGGGTGCTCGCTACAAGAGCACCCCGCAGTCAGCGCATGTTGCACTCGCTGCTGCTGATAAAACACGCGGCAATGCTGTTTTGCAATCGTCTTGGGACATTGACGTTGTGAAGCGTGTTGCGAAGGACACCTTAGGGACGAAGGCGTCCTCATTTTCCGGAAGTGAACCTCATCGACAACTACTTTGGGACTCCTTGGTGACCGCCTTGGAGGCCTCCTTTGTCAACAAGGACATCGCCAACGAGGACATTTTTGACCTCGTGGACGTCACCAAGGAGGTTCACCCGATCTTCAACGACATTTTGCTTCGTGCGTTGGTCTCTTTGACAACGCCACACTCTCCAGCTCGAAGGTGGGTTGACGCTTCCGCTCGGATTTCTCCGCGCGACGGTAAGCGTGCTCTCCTAGAGATCACCAAGCGGCTGCTGCCACCTGGGCATCGGCCGCTCCGCCATCACGAGGAGCTCTTAAGCATTACTTTTGGGTCGTCCACTGACCCTGAGCCCTTGGTTGCCCAATTTGACGAATGTCTCAAGGCTATCGCGGCTAGCGGAGCGGGTCCCCTGGATGACGAGGCAGCCAAAAGGCAGCTACTGGCAGCGCTGGACGCCGACTTCTACAAGGAGGTGATCACCCCGCTCCGCCTGGACACCGAGTTGGCGAAGGTGAGCATCGAGGAGGTGTACACTCACGTTCTAGAGGTGTGGTGGTGTGCGAACCCTAATGGCCCTCCCACCCGCCACAAGACAGCCGCGCCTGTCCCGACGCACACGCCTCTCGGATTGGCTTACGCAGGTGACGGACAGGGTGACATCTCGGACTTCCTCGAGGAGTTCGCTCGTATCATTGGTGAGGCCTCTACCCTACTCACCTCCCTCCGTCATGACGAGCGCGGGATCGCACCCGACACACCGCCGCCACGGAGTGATTTTCACCGTAGGCATGGGGGCGGTGGTGTAAAATTTCCACCGTCCAAGTGGCGCGACGAACGAAACCGTCGGACCGACGGTAAGTTTCACGGACGTAATCGTCACGTGGGTTGGAAGCAACGCTTCGCGGCATCCCCGCTCCCGAAGGGCGGGAATTGGCCTCAAGGCATGAAGCCGCAGGGTGCTAGGAGCATTTCTTTTCACTCCGCATCCTCGGCCTTCGTTCAGGAGTGCCCCCTATGCCCTGGACACTTTCACGACACTGCACGTTGCCCTGAGGTGTGTGGTTCGTGCGATGTGGACCTACGGGATGCCGCCATGGACCTAGACGAGGTGGTCTCGGCCTTCCAGACGGCCTTCGACAACGAGAACGACGAGGAATTCGCTGACCTCTGCCACGAGCACGACCAGCCACTGGTGCGTACCGATCCTGAGCCCTTCACCTATCCGGTGCGGCATGGCGTGGGATTGCGTGCCCACTATGCGGGCTTGGGTCATGGTGCTTCGGGCGCCGACATGGGAGATGTGCTATCAGATGCACGGGGAGTACTCGAGTCCCTGCGGTCTGCGGCTACGGCTGCACAGGTCGGTGGTGCTACCGCAGCTGGTAAGCAGCCACCGCTGCACATCGGCACTTTATCTGTGCCGCAGGTGGTGTGCGATGCGCCACCACCTGCCAATCACGAAATTATGGCTGGCACGAATTTTACCAAAGGTAATACTAGGTATGGGTATTACCAGTATTTTACCAAGTATTACTTTGCCCCCAAAAGTCCTTACCCTAGTGCAGGGGGGTATTACCGCACGTTACCAAAAAGTTTTACCATCGGTAATACCGGGTATGGGTATTACCGGGTATTACCCCCGTATTACCATCGATTTTACCCATTTTACCATGGGAAAAAATCAAATCGACGGCTTCTCAGCCGTCACGCCAGGACGATTTCCAACATCCCCATTCCGTGAGAGGGTGAGACGTGCTCGAAGTCTAAACAGTTCACAACGCGAGTACATCCCTGCGTGGCAACACGAGAGATATCCGTCATGCATTCACCCTTCTTAGGACACTCTGACCGTCCTCCATGCCAAAATACCAAAATTTACCATTGGTAATACCGGGTAAGGGTATTACCAATCCCGAAAATCGGGGCGGCTGTCTGTACTTTCTGAGAAGTAGTTTTTGTTCGTTTCGGTGGCGACGACATTCGAATTTGGTCTAGCCACCTTCATAGATCGATTGCACATACATCAAAGCCTCTAGGAGCACATTTGTACGGCAGGTGACGGCACCCGAGAGTGCAGCATGTAACCAATCCCCAAAATCGGGGCGGCTGTCTGTACTTTCTGGCAAGTAGTTTTTGTTCGTTTTGGTGGCGACAACATTCGAATTTGGTCTCGCCACCTTCTTAGATCGATTGCGCATACATCAAAGCCTCTAGGAGCACACTTGTATGGCTCCCAATAATAATGTGTGCGTGATGCCCCATGATCGTTTTAATTATTGCCAAAAATCCCAGAATAGTATTACCTCGGTAATACCACTCAAAGTATTACCGGTATTTTACCCGGTATTACCAAGGGCCAAAATCCTTTACCCGGTAAATCGCCAGCTATACACGAAATCGACACGGGGCTTTACCCGGTTTCGGCATCGGACCCCGCTTCTTTCGGGTCTCCTTTCGAGGAACCCGCACTGCAGGTTTCCTTTATGGACCGGGTAATGCCAACATGCCCTAACACCTCCCTTAAATTGTGCTCGATTGACTCGGATCACGAGCCGATTCACCCGGGGGAGCTTTCCGTGATCGACGATGACGACGGCTCCGATGGTTGTTCCTTTTTCGGAGACGAGATTCCCTCGGCCCCACCGGCTACACGGTCACGTGCCGGTGTGGCAACATTGCCGAGGGTCTCCTCTTTAGTATCTCTAGCCCTGCCCGCGCTCATGTGTCTTGCATGTGTGTCAGCGGTTCAGGGTTCGGTGGTGCTCGATCGAGCCCCTGAATTCACCGCAGCGGTACATCCCACTGGGGTGACTGCCAACAGTCTGCCTGCCTTGCCGTACTATTTTACTTTCGGCATTTCTTTTCCATCTTTGGTTCCGGCGGGTTTGAATTCTGATTTTCAATTTTCGGAATTTCTAATTTTGCTCTACGAATCTTTTCCTGGCCCTGACTTCTGGACTCTGGCTTCTGGCTTCTGGTTCTGGGCTCTGGCTTTTGGAATCTGGTTCTGGATTATGACTTCTGGACTCTGGTTCTGGTTGAACGTCTTTGACACTGACCACTTCTTCAAATCTGGTGAACTCTGCAGCTTTGTAGACCACTTTCAAAGTGGCTGAGTATCTGCAAGATTGAGCTGTAGGAACTTAGCTTGTTAGCAATTACCTAGCAGCAGTTTTAGGAAGGGACCGCCCTGGCTAAAGCACAGGCCTCCCTCTATCAGTTTCCAGCTCCTAGCTGTTTGTTGTTTCGGAACAATTTGCTTTGTCCGTGCTCCGCTCTCTGCCACCTGTAACAGCACTATGTACAATCACAGGGTGGTGTGCTGGATTCAGTGACCCGTAGGTCATAACTTATCTGACTCCCGTTAGCTGTACCAGTACTCGTACAGTACTAGGTGACAGATCCCTAGGTCACAGACACCTTATATATTCGTTTACCTTTATAATCAGTTTACACTTGTATGAAAACGATTCAGTGACCACTCCGATATAATACGTTATATTATATCTCACAGAGGTCTCCGCGCGTGTCGATGCCCGAGGTCATGGCCTTCTTAACGTGGCGCGAACCACTCAGTACCAAACTCTGCGCAATGCTGCATACCATCGGGGGCCCCAGCGCTCTCTGACCCATCTTCTCCGTACTCTCCTCCGCCACTCGTCGCGCTTACCTCTCCATCCACACAGTCAGTTGTGCCGCGAAAACGCGGCACCCCGCAACATTCTACCTACTCAGCCACGCTCGCCCCTCTACAGCTTTAGCCAGCCATTTAGTGGCTTTGAATCAAAACCACTTTAGGCAAGTGGTGGGCCTATAGCCTACTAGGATGTCCTAGTGACACAGTGAAAACGCTGAACGCCGTAGGGTTTGAGCGAGGCAATCGGGTATGTCAAAAGATAGAAATGAATACACGACTCTCAGGCTATCTAAGCTCTGAGGCCGTCACTAGGCAATCATATCGTGTGTCACAGTCTAAGCTACCGAAGTCGAACTACTGAGTACAGGTAGGAAGTCACTGTACTGTCACTGTCACTGTCATACGTGATACGTGGTACCGAACTACTGAATCTCAGCAATAGCTTGCCTTTTTTAAACAGTGGACTGAGTGCGTCCCAGTTGTATAGCGGTGGACGACTACAGTTGAAACATGAAACCGTGTTGGCATCGTTGTTACAAAATTCGAACTTCAAAAAAATTCGACATCTCGGGTCGCTCGGGAAAATCCCTAATCGATTTCACATTTCACATATGGCTGACGAAACGCTAAATGCATTTAGCGAAAAATCCTAATGACGCCCCCGCCCCCCCCCCGTTGTCACCGTCATTAGGATTTTGGACAAAACTGCGTTAAGTTTGCCAAAACGCTTTTGTAGGATGTCTCACGTGATGGGACACGTCTGCGACGTGGACACAATATGATATTTCCTAAATGCATTTAGGAATTCCTAACGTGCATTTACGATTTTTTTGGGTCAAAACTCCTAAATGCATTTAGGAATTCCTAAATGCATTTAGGAATGCCCCGAGCGGATACACGATGGTAATTTCCGCCCATCTGGACCGCGTAATTTTTGTGATGACACTGTTTCGTAAATGCATTTACGTTTCGTCCACTAAACCATTACCGGAATATCCAAGTACACTAGATATCAGAAACTCCCGTACTCGTGTGGATAAACTCTCTAAGATAAATAAACCCTAAGCTAGATATACCCGGAACGGTCTCGGACGGTCTCGGTGTCTAGCCTACCTGTGACACGGCGTGTGTCACAGTACGAACCTACAGATCAGTCAGCAGTCCAGTGTTGGTCCTAGGGATCTGTCATAGGGGCCTGACCGGGACTCCCAGTCAGGGCTGCCTATACAGATTTCAGCACACCACCCCAGCATTGTGGGTGGTGACTGGCTAGGAGAGTCAGAAAATGTAAGGCTGTTAGTGTTAGGGCAGGAGCTAGGTGACAAGTCCAACTGCTAATCTAACTGTGCAATTCTGATACACAAATTAGAACCCTCTAGCTAGCACAAGAGCAGAAACTCACAGGCAATTAAGGTCCTGCTAAACTACTGAAAGGCTCTGTGCCAGCAAGTCAAATTGAAGATTTCAAAGGTGTCAAAGCAGAACCATAAACCAGATTGAAGAAGTCCTTGAGGTCACAGGAGTTCTGCACACCACCATGTTGGTGTGCCTCCAGAGTGAGCAAGAAGTCAATCGACAGTGTCAAAGTAGTCAGCGGTGGCCTCACGGAAGTCCATCCCATAATAGGAGGTAAAGAAACCAGCACCGTAGTAGTGCCCCGCATCAAGAGGACCGCTCTCATGTAAGGCCATGCCGTAGTAGAATGCCATGTCAAAGCCCAAGTCCGCTTGAGCTAAATCCTGAAATGCTAGCAGGCTCAAAGTGTCAGGAGGCTCGGGCGGCTGAAGCTGTGGTAAACCGCCAGCTAACAAGAGATCCCGAGCCGGCATCACGGAGTCAACCAAATCACTCGTAGAGTAAAATGACGGAGCCACCCAATCGAGATCACCACCAGGCGAAGGCACCTCCGTAGCCGGTGCACATGCCGACACAGCAGAAGCTGTGGACGCCGAAGCAGATACACCTGCAAAAGAAATGCACAACAGAGAGAGCACCGCGAGAGCGCCGATCGCCGGAGTGCCGAAGCCGAAAGGCGGCACACCGCATCCGACAGCACCGGACGGAGCCCGCGGCTTAATCGCGAAAGTACCGTCGGCATAATCCTCGTAGTCGTCCGTGTCATAGCCTGTCAGGTCAGCGGGGTGGACGGCGGCGTGATTCACCGTCTGCACGAAGCCTCCGAACTCACCGCATGTCGCCTCTGTGGTGGTTACCCGCGCCGATTGAACTGGCGCGGGCCGTACATCCTTCGCCTGCGAAACAGGCATAGCAGGGGCCGGCACGGCGGACGCCGATACCGCCGCACCACCTGCCGGAACCTGCCCCTTCGGTGTGATCCCCGCCGCAGCGGCAGGGCCCCACACCAAAGCCGACGCATGCTCCTCAACCGCACTCCCAGGAACAAAGGATGCGTGAGTGTAATGTACCTTTTCTTGGGCGGCCTGAACCTCAGAGGTGAGGGCATCAAGCCGCCGCAAGATGTCCTCGTCGTCGGTCCCGCCAGGAGGCGGAGGCGGCACGCTGAATCCGTAGGCCGCCACGTCGATCCCACCGACGCCGTCCGCGGAGAGCACCGCGGGCGGACCATACGCCAATGCCGCATGCGAGAAGGCCTCCGGCCCACTGTCCGCCGCGTCCTGGAAGACCTGCACGAGCGCTAATGCGTGCAGGCCCTCCGCGTCCTCCTGCTCAATGGGAATGCAGAAAGCCGCGGCCGTGGCTGGTGAGTGTTGGCGACCGCCAAGCGGGCAGTCGCGATACGGGTGATATACTTCACCTTTACCGGCCTTTCGGCAGCGGTGGCACAGCGGCTTCGCTCTCATGCTGTCGCGGTCAAAGCCGACCGCGGGGGGGCTGCCTGCACCCACGCGAAACCCCCTCGGATGCTGCTTCCCCCGATGCTGCGGCTGCGGCTGCTGTCCCCCGCCCGCACGGCCACCTCGCACCAAGGCCTTTAAGGCCGCGATCTCCTCGAGGAGCACCGCGTACTCCGACGACGTGACCAGCGCGGAGGGCTTACCGTCCATCCCCAGCACCTGCTTCTCACGTGCCGACGCCCCCTCGTCCGACTGTGCCCATGCCTGGAAGATGGCCACGACGAGAGCCTGTAGCGAGCGGAGAGTAACTCCGCCGAGGTCACCCGCAAGCGGATAACGCACCTTCACCGCCGCGTAGAAGACCGGGTCGAGGCGGTTGTACAACGAGAGCTTGCGGGTCTCGTCGGTGGGCCGCCAGTCAGGAGCGCGGTTATCCCGCACCAGACGTTGCTCACGAGCCAAGATCGGCTGCGGGTCAACGCCCGCGGGATAACGAAGCGCTGCGTGCTCCTGCTGGTGGCTCTCGCGTAAGAACGCCGGCACGCTCCCCTTGATGATGTCGATGAGAGCCCGACGTCCATCTCGGTCAGCTGAAGAGTCCGTACCCCGAAGCCAGGTGTCGGCCACAGAGTTCCGCTCCACGACGAGGGCCAAGACGTCATAGAGAAGCCCATTCACCTTCTCGATAACCAGAGAGGTGGGGTCGTCGAGGTCAAAGGGGGTCAAGTCCAGCCCGGCGGACTCAAACTCTGTCCGAAGCCGCACCACCAACTCGGAGAGACGGTCGGTGTCGTCAGTGCCACGATAATGATGTTTCTTGGAACCAAGGATATCCTCGCGGATACCCTTGGCCCAAGCCCGATGCAACCTCCCCTTGTAGACCACGTCAACAGCGGCGTGTTGGTCAACAAGATGTTTCCGCAACGCGACAGCGGTGTCGGAGTTGCTGGAAACAGCAGGGGGCACCACAGGTGGAGTGCTAGCGGTCGGAGTATCCCGAACCGCATCCAAAAGCCGTATAGAGGCGTCCAAGTCGGAGTCCTTCAATAGGCGTTTGCGAGCTCGTGTAGATGTAGCCATACTTCTGAAAGCCAGAGAAAAGATGATGCGCGGTAGCACGTTTGGGTGTTGTGGTGGAAATGGAGAGATGACGTAACGGCAGAACGTGCGGAGCGGCGAAAAGAGCGTGGGGCACTTGCAAAAGTCGGAGTGGTCGAAGGTGTCCGGATCACCAGCCCAAAATACGTAGACCAGCGGGATCAGGGCAGGTAAAACAACGCAAATGAACATTGCCACAACCGAGCAATAGCAACGCGCGGTGCCCATGACTCGCAGCCGCAAAAGACGTCTACCGTAAAATCATGTCCAAATCCTAGTCGCACCCAAACGCGCAAGTGCGCACCACCTCTTCAAGCGGCTGCTTAGCTAATCATGGCCAAGATAGCAAGTGGAATGAAAACGTGGATGGGGCCACGACCTACCGGAATATCCAAGTACACTAGATATCAGAAAGTCCCGTACTCGTGTGGATAAACTGTATAAGATAAATAAACCCTAAGCTAGATATGCCCGGAACGGTCTCGGACGGTCTCGGAGTCTAGCCTACCTGTGACACCGCGCGTGTCACAGTACGAACC
>LGRX02027925.1:0-18862 GCA_001247695.2 Cymbomonas tetramitiformis | reverse complement strand
GATAGTGGGGCGTGGCATGTCTCCCTATGTCCCAACGACTGTTACGGGCTTCACGCGGAGAGCAGGCAAGGGATCGAGTTCTCGATTTCGGAAGGTGGAGTATTGTCGGGAAAGTGTTTTTTTCGCGTAGAATACGAATCTGATGCGTAAATTAGCAGAGGCGTAGTGTATCACACCGTATCGATAGCGTGGGGTGGCATGTCTCCCTATGTCCCAACGACTCGTCCGCGACGGTTACAGGCTTCACGCGCGGAGCAGGCAAGGGATCGAGTTCTCGATTTCGGAAGGTGGAGTATTGTCGGGAAAGTGTTTATTTCGCGTAGAATACGAATCTGATGCGTAAATTATTAAATGCGTAGTGTATCACATCGTATCGATAGCGTGGGGTGGCATGTCTCCCTATGTCCCAGCGACTCGTCCGCGACGGTTACAGGCTTCACGCGCGGAGCTGGCAAGTGATCGAGTTCTCGATTTCGGAAGATGGCGTATTGTTGGTAAAGTGTTTGTTTCGCGTAGACGAATACGAATCTGATGTGTAAAGTAGCAAAGGCGTAGTGTATCACACCGTATCGATAGTGGGGCGTGGCATGTCTCCCTATGTCCCAGCGACTGTTACGGGCTTCACGCGTAGAGCACGCAAGGGATCGAGATCTCGATTTCGGAAGGTGGAGCATTGTCGGGAAAGTGTTTTTTTCGCGTAGAATACGAATCTGGTGCGTAAATTATTAAATGCGTAGTGTATCACACCGTATCGATAGCGTGGGGTGGCATGTCACCCTAGATGGCGTATTGTTGGTAAAGTGTTTGTTTCGCGTAGACGAATACGGATCTGATGTGTAAAGTAGCAAAGGCGTAATGTATCACACCGTATCGATAGTGGGGCGTGGCATGTCTCCCTATGTCCCAGCGACTGTTACGGGCTTCACGCGTAGAGCACGCAAGGGATCGAGATCTCGATTTCGGAAGGTGGAGTATTGTCGGGAAAGTGTTTTTTTCGCGTAGAATACGAATCTGATGCGTAAATTATTAAATGCGTAGTGTATCACACCGTATCGATAGCGTGGGGTGGCATGTCTCCCTATGTCCCAACGACTCGTCCGCGACGGTTACAGGCTTCACGCGCGGAGCTGGCAAGTGATCGAGTTCTCGATTTCGGAAGATGGCGTATTGTTGGTAAAGTGTTTGTTTCGCGTAGACGAATACGAATCTGATGTGTAAAGTAGCAAAGGCGTAGTGTATCACACCGTATCGATAGTGGGGCGTGGCATGTCTCCCTATGTCCCAGCGACTGTTACGGGCTTCACGCGGAGAGCAGGCAAGGGATCGAGTTCTCGATTTCGGAAGGTGGAGTATTGTCGGGAAAGTGTTTTTTTCGCGTAGAATACGAATCTGATGCGTAAATTAGCAGAGGCGTAGTGTATCACACCGTATCGATAGTGGGGTGGCATGTCTCCCTATGTCCCAACGACTCGTCCGCGACGGTTACAGGCTTCACGCGCGGAGCAGGCAAGGGATCGAGTTCTCGATTTCGGAAGGTGGAGTATTGTCGGGAAAGTGTTTATTTCGCGTAGAATACGAATCTGATGCGTAAATTATTAAATGCGTAGTGTATCACATCGTATCGATAGCGTGGGGTGGCATGTCTCCCTATGTCCCAACGACTCGTCCGCGACGGTTTCAGGCTTCACGCGCGGAGCAGGCAAGTGATCGAGTTCTCGATTTCGGAAGATGGCGTATTGTTGGTAAAGTGTTTGTTTCGCGTAGACGAATACGAATCTGATGTGTAAAGTAGCAAAGGCGTAGTGTATCACACCGTATCGATAGTGGGGCGTGGCATGTCTCCCTATGTCCCAACGACTGTTACAGGCTTCACGCGTAGAGCAAGCAAGGGATCGAGTTCTCGATTTCGGAAGGTGGAGTATTGTCGGGAAAGTGTTTTTTCGCGTAGAATACGAATCTGATGCGTAAATTATTAAATGCGTAGTGTATCACACCGTATCGATAGCGTGGGGTGGCATGTCTCCCTATGTCCCAACAACTCGTCCGCGACGGTTACAGGCTTCACGCGCGGAGCAGGCAAGTGATCGAGTTCTCGATTTCGGAAGATGGCGTATTGTTGGTAAAGTGTTTGTTTCGTGTAGACGAATACGAATCTGATGTGTAAAGTAGCAAAGGCGTAGTGTATCACACCGTATCGATAGTGGGGCGTGGCATGTCTCCCTATGTCCCAGCGACTGTTACGGGCTTCACGCGTAGAGCACGCAAGGGATCGAGTTCTCGATTTCGGAAGGTGGAGTATTGTCGGGAAAGTGTTTTTTTCGCGTAGAATACGAATCTGGTGTGTAAATGAGCAGAGGCGTAGTGTATCACACCGTATCGATAGCGTGGGGTGGCATGTCTCCCTATGTCCCAGCGACTCGTCCGCGACGGTTACAGGCTTCACGCGCGGAGCTGGCAAGTGATCGAGTTCTCGATTTCGGAAGATGGCGTATTGTTGGTAAAGTGTTTGTTTCGCGTAGACGAATACGAAACTGATGTGTAAAGTAGCAAAGGCGTAGTGTATCACACCGTATCGATAGTGGGGCGTGGCATGTCTCCCTATGTCCCAGCGACTGTTACGGGCTTCACGCGGAGAGCAGGCAATGGATCGAGTTCTCGATTTCGGAAGGTGGAGTATTGTCGGGAAAGTGTTTTTTTCGCGTAGAATACGAATCTGATGCGTAAATTAGCAGAGGCGTAGTGTATCACACCGTATCGATAGCGTGGGGTGGCATGTCTCCCTATGTCCCAACGACTCGTCCGCGACGGTTACAGGCTTCACGCGCGGAGCAGGCAAGGGATCGAGTTCTCGATTTCGGAAGGTGGAGTATTGTCGGGAAAGTGTTTATTTCGCGTAGAATACGAATCTGATGCGTAAATTATTAAATGCGTAGTGTATCACATCGTATCGATAGCGTGGGGTGGCATGTCTCCCTATGTCCCAGCGACTCGTCCGCGACGGTTACAGGCTTCACGCGCGGAGCTGGCAAGTGATCGAGTTCTCGATTTCGGAAGATGGCGTATTGTTGGTAAAGTGTTTGTTTCGCGTAGACGAATACGAATCTGATGTGTAAAGTAGCAAAGGCGTAGTGTATCACACCGTATCGATAGTGGGGCGTGGCATGTCTCCCTATGTCCCAGCGACTGTTACGGGCTTCACGCGTAGAGCACGCAAGGGATCGAGTACTCGATTTCGGAAGGTGGAGCATTGTCGGGAAAGTGTTTTTTTCGCGTAGAATACGAATCTGGTGCGTAAATTATTAAATGCGTAGTGTATCACACCGTATCGATAGCGTGGGGTGGCATGTCACCCCAGATGGCGTATTGTTGGTAAAGTGTTTATTTCGCGTAGACGAATACGAATCTGATGTGTAAAGTAGCAAAGGCGTAGTGTATCACACCGTATCGATAGTGGGGCGTGGCATGTCTCCCTATGTCCCAGCGAATGTTACGGGCTTCACGCGTAGAGCACGCAAGGGATCGAGTTCTCGATTTCGGAAGGTGGAGTATTGTCGGGAAAGTGTTTTTTTCGCGTAGAATACGAATCCGATGCGTAGATTATTAAATGCGTAGTGTATCACACCGTATCGATAGCGTGGGGTGGCATGTCTCCCTATGTCCCAACGACTCGTCCGCGACGGTTACAGGCTTCACGCGCGGAGCTGGCAAGTGATCGAGTTCTCGATTTCGGAAGATGGCGTATTGTTGGTAAAGTGTTTATTTCGCGTAGACGAATACGAATCTGATGTGTAAAGTAGCAAAGGCGTAGTGTATCACACCGTATCGATAGTGGGGCGTGGCATGTCTCCCTATGTCCCAGCGACGGGCTTCACGCGGAGAGCAGGCAAGGGATCGAGTTCTCGATTTCGGAAGGTGGAGTATTGTCGGGAAAGTGTTTTTTTCGCGTAGAATACGAATCTGATGCGTAAATTAGCAGAGGCGTAGTGTATCACACCGTATCGATAGCGTGGGTGGCATGTCTCCCTATGTCCCAACGACTCGTCCGCGACGGTTACAGGCTTCACGCGCGGAGCTGGCAAGGGATCGAGTTCTCGATTTCGGAAGGTGGAGTATTGTTGGGAAAGTGTTTTTTTCGCGTAGAATACGAATCTGATGCGTAAATTATTAAATGCGTAGTGTATCACATCGTATCGATAGCGTGGGGTGGCATGTCTCCCTATGTCCCAACGACTCGTCCGCGACGGTTACAGGCTTCACGCGCGGAGCAGGCAAGTGATCGAGTTCTCGATTTCGGAAGATGGCGTATTGTTGGTAAAGTGTTTGTTTCGCGTAGACGAATACGAATCTGATGTGTAAAGTAGCAAAGGCGTAGTGTATCACACCGTATCGATAGTGGGGCGTGGCATGTCTCCCTATGTCCCAGCGACTGTTACGGGCTTCACGCGTAGAGCACGCAAGGGATCGAGTTCTCGATTTCGGAAGGTGGAGTATTGTCGGGAAAGTGTTTTTTTCGCGTAGAATACGAATCTGGTGTGTAAATGAGCAGAGGCGTAGTGTATCACACCGTATCGATAGCGTGGGGTGGCATGTCTCCCTATGTCCCAGCGACTCGTCCGCGACGGTTTCAGGCTTCACGCGCGGAGCTGGCAAGTGATCGAGTTCTCGATTTCGGAAGATGGCGTATTGTTGGTAAAGTGTTTGTTTCGCGTAGACGAATACGAATCTGATGTGTAAAGTAGCAAAGGCGTAGTGTATCACACCGTATCGATAGTGGGGCGTGGCATGTCTCCCTATGTCCCAGCGACTGTTACGGGCTTCACGCGTAGAGCAGGCAAGGGATCGAGTTCTCGATTTCGGAAGGTGGAGTATTGTCGGGAAAGTGTTTTTTTCGCGTAGAATACGAATCTGGTGTGTGTAAATGAGCAGAGGCGTAGTGTATCACACCGTATCGATACCATGAGGTGGCATGTCTCCCTATGTCCCAACGACTCGTCTGCGACGGTTACAGGCTTCACGCGCGGAGCAGGCAAGTGATCGAGTTCTCGATTTCGGAAGATGACGTATTGTTGGTAAAGTGTTTATTTCGCGTAGACGAATACGAATCTGATGTGTAAAGTAGCAAAGGCGAAGTGTATCACACCGTATCGATAGTGGGGCGTGGCATGTCTCCCTATGTCCCAGCGACTGTTACGGGCTTCACGCGTAGAGCACGCAAGGGATCGAGTTGTTCTCGATTTCGGAAGGTGGAGTATTGTCGGGAAAGTGTTTTTTCGCGTAGAATACGAATCTGGTGTGTAAATGAGCAGAGGCGTAGTGTATCACACCGTATCGATAGCGTGGGGTGGCATGTCTCCCTATGTCCCAGCGACTCGTCCGCGACGGTTACAGGCTTCACGCGCGGAGCTGGCAAGTGATCGAGTTCTCGATTTCGGAAGATGGCGTATTGTTGGTAAAGTGTTTGTTTCGCGTAGACGAATACGAATCTGATGTGTAAAGTAGCAAAGGCGTAGTGTATCACACCGTATCGATAGTGGGGCGTGGCATGTCTCCCTATGTCCCAGCGACTGTTACGGGCTTCACGCGTAGAGCACGCAAGGGATCGAGTTCTCGATTTCGGAAGGTGGCGTATTGTCGGGAAAGTGTTTTTTTCGCGTAGAATACGAATCTGATGCGTAAATTATTAAATGCGTAGTGTATCACACCGTATCGATAGCGTGGGGTGGCATGTCTCCCTATGTCCCAACGACTCGTCCGCGACGGTTACAGGCTTCACGCGCGGAGCTGGCAAGTGATCGAGTTCTCGATTTCGGAAGATGGCGTATTGTTGGTAAAGTGTTTGTTTCGCGTAGACGAATACGAATCTGATGTGTAAAGTAGCAAAGGCGTAGTGTATCACACCGTATCGATAGTGGGGCGTGGCAACCCCATGTCTCCCTATGTCCCAGCGACTGTTACGGGCTTCACGCGTAGAGCACGCAAGGGATCGAGTTCTCGATTTCGGAAGGTGGAGTATTGTCGGGAAAGTGTTTTTTTCGCGTAGAATACGAATCTGGTGTGTAAATTAGCAGAGGCGTAGTGTATCACACCGTATCGATAGCGTGGGGTGGCATGTCTCCCTATGTCCCAACGACTCGTCCGCGACGGTTACAGGCTTCACGCGCGGAGCTGGCAAGTGATCGAGTTCTCGATTTCGGAAGATGGCGTATTGTTGGTAAAGTGTTTGTTTCGCGTAGACGAATACGAATCTGATGTGTAAAGTAGCAAAGGCGTAGTGTATCACACCGTATCGATAGTGGGGCGTGGCATGTCTCCCTATGTCCCAGCGACTGTTACGGGCTTCACGCGTAGAGCACGCAAGGGATCGAGTTCTCGATTTCGGAAGGTGGAGTATTGTCGGGAAAGTGTTTTTTTCGCGTAGAATACGAATCTGGTGCGTAAATTATTAAATGCGTAGTGTATCACACCGTATCGATAGCGTGGGGTGGCATGTCACCCTAGATGGCGTATTGTTGGTAAAGTGTTTGTTTCGCGTAGACGAATACGAATCTGATGTGTAAAGTAGCAAAGGCGTAATGTATCACACCGTATCGATAGTGGGGCGTGGCATGTCTCCCTATGTCCCAGCGACTGTTACGGGCTTCACGCGTAGAGCACGCAAGGGATCGAGTTCTCGATTTCGGAAGGTGGAGTATTGTCGGGAAAGTGTTTTTTTCGCGTAGAATACGAATCTGATGCGTAAATTATTAAATGCGTAGTGTATCACACCGTATCGATAGCGTGGGGTGGCATGTCTCCCTATGTCCCAACAACTCGTCCGCGACGGTTACAGGCTTCACGCGCGGAGCAGGCAAGTGATCGAGTTCTCGATTTCGGAAGATGGCGTATTGTTGGTAAAGTGTTTATTTCGCGTAGACGAATACGAATCTGATGTGTAAAGTAGCAAAGGCGTAGTGTATCACACCGTATCGATAGTGGGGCGTGGCATGTCTCCCTATGTCCCAGCGACTGTTACGGGCTTCACGCGTAGAGCACGCAAGGGATCGAGTTCTCGATTTCGGAAGGTGGAGTATTGTCGGGAAAATGTTTTTTCGCGTAGAATACGAATCTGATGCGTAAATTATTAAATGCGTAGTGTATCACACCGTATCGATAGCGTGGGGTGGCATGTCTCCCTATGTCCCAGCGACTGTTACGGGCTTCACGCGTAGAGCACGCAAGGGATCGAGTTCTCGATTTCGGAAGGTGGAGTATTGTCGGGAAAGTGTTTTTTTCGCGTAGAATACGAATCTGGTGTGTAAATTAGCAGAGGCGTAGTGTATCACACCGTATCGATAGCGTGGGGTGGCATGTCTCCCTATGTCCCAACGACTCGTCCGCGACGGTTACAGGCTTCACGCGCGGAGCAGGCAAGTGATCGAGTTCTCGATTTCGGAAGATGGCGTATTGTTGGTAAAGTGTTTGTTTCGCGTAGACGAATACGAATCTGATGTGTAAAGTAGCAAAGGCGTAGTGTATCACACCGTATCGATAGTGGGGCGTGGCATGTCTCCCTATGTCCCAGCGACTGTTACGGGCTTCACGCGTAGAGCACACAAGGGATCGAGATCTCGATTTCGGAAGGTGGAGTATTGTCGGGAAAGTGTTTTTTTCGCGTAGAAAACGAATCCGGTGTGTAAATGAGCAGAGGCGTAGTGTATCACACCGTATCGATAGCGTGGGGTGGCATGTCTCCCTATGTCCCAACGACTCGTCCGCGACGGTTACAGGCTTCACGCGCGGAGCAGGCAAGTGATCGAGTTCTCGATTTCGGAAGATGGCGTATTGTTGGTAAAGTGTTTGTTTCGCGTAGACGAATACGAATCTGATGTGTAAAGTAGCAAAGGCGTAGTGTATCACACCGTATCGATAGTGGGGCGTGGCATGTCTCCCTATGTCCCAACGACTGTTACGGGCTTCACGCGTAGAGCACACAAGGGATCGAGATCTCGATTTCGGAAGGTGGAGTATTGTCGGGAAAGTGTTTTTTTCGCGTAGAAAACGAATCCGGTGTGTAAATGAGCAGAGGCGTAGTGTATCACACCGTATCGATAGCGTGGGGTGGCATGTCTCCCTATGTCCCAACGACTCGTCCGCGACGGTTACAGGCTTCACGCGCGGAGCAGGCAAGTGATCGAGTTCTCGATTTCGGAAGATGGCGTATTGTTGGTAAAGTGTTTGTTTCGCGTAGACGAATACGAATCTGATGTGTAAAGTAGCAAAGGCGTAGTGTATCACACCGTATCGATAGTGGGGCGTGGCATGTCTCCCTATGTCCCAACGACTGTTACAGGCTTCACGCGTAGAGCAAGCAAGGGATCGAGTTCTCGATTTCGGAAGGTGGAGTATTGTCGGGAAAGTGTTTTTTCGCGTAGAATACGAATCTGATGCGTAAATTATTAAATGCGTAGTGTATCACACCGTATCGATAGCGTGGGGTGGCATGTCTCCCTATGTCCCAACAACTCGTCCGCGACGGTTACAGGCTTCACGCGCGGAGCAGGCAAGTGATCGAGTTCTCGATTTCGGAAGATGGCGTATTGTTGGTAAAGTGTTTGTTTCGCGTAGACGAATACGATTCTGATGTGTAAAGTAGCAAAGGCGTAGTGTATCACACCGTATCGATAGTGGGGCGTGGCATGTCTCCCTATGTCCCAGCGACTGTTACGGGCTTCACGCGTAGAGCAGGCAAGGGATCGAGTTCTCGATTTCGGAAGGTGGAGTATTGTCGGGAAAGTGTTTTTTCGCGTAGAATACGAATCTGATGCGTAAATTATTAAATGCGTAGTGTATCACACCGTATCGATAGCGTGGGGTGGCATGTCTCCCTATGTCCCAACGACTCGTCCGCGACGGTTACCGTATCGATAGCGTGGGGTGGCATGTCTCCCTATGTCCCAACGACTCGTCTGCGACGGTTACAGGCTTCACGCGCGGAGCAGGCAAGTGATCGAGTTCTCGATTTCGGAAGATGGCGTATTGTTGGTAAAGTGTTTGTTTCGCGTAGACGAATACGAATCTGATGTGTAAAGTAGCAAAGGCGTAGTGTATCACACCGTATCGATAGTGGGGCGTGGCATGTCTCCCTATGTCCCAACGACTGTTACGGGCTTCACGCGTAGAGCACACAAGGGATCGAGATCTCGATTTCGGAAGGTGGAGTATTGTCGGGAAAGTGTTTTTTTCGCGTAGAAAACGAATCCGGTGTGTAAATGAGCAGAGGCGTAGTGTATCACACCGTATCGATAGCGTGGGGTGGCATGTCTCCCTATGTCCCAACGACTCGTCCGCGACGGTTACAGGCTTCACGCGCGGAGCAGGCAAGTGATCGAGTTCTCGATTTCGGAAGATGGCGTATTGTTGGTAAAGTGTTTGTTTCGCGTAGACGAATACGAATCTGATGTGTAAAGTAGCAAAGGCGTAGTGTATCACACCGTATCGATAGTGGGGCGTGGCATGTCTCCCTATGTCCCAGCGACTGTTACGGGCTTCACGCGTAGAGCAGGCAAGGGATCGAGTTCTCGATTTCGGAAGGTGGAGTATTGTCGGGAAAGTGTTTTTTTCGCGTAGAATACGAATCTGATGCGTAAATTAAATGCGTAGTGTATCACACCGTATCGATAGCGTGGGGTGGCATGTCTCCCTATGTCCCAGCGACTGTTACGGGCTTCACGCGTAGAGCACGCAAGGGATCGAGTTCTCGATTTCGGAAGGTGGAGTATTGTCGGGAAAGTGTTTTTTCGCGTAGAATACGAATCTGATGCGTGAATTAGCAGAGCCGTAGTGTATCACACCGTATCGATAGCGTGGGGTGGCATGTCTCCCTATGTCCCAGCGACTCGTCCGCGACGGTTACAGGCTTCACGCGCGGAGCAGGCAAGTGATCGAGTTCTCGATTTCGGAAGATGGCGTATTGTTGGTAAAGTGTTTATTTCGCGTAGACGAATACGAATCTGATGTGTAAAGTAGCAAAGGCGTAGTGTATCACACCGTATCGATAGTGGGGCGTGGCATGTCTCCCTATGTCCCAACGACTGTTACGGGCTTCACGCGGAGAGCAGGCAAGGGATCGAGATCTCGATTTCGGAAGGTGGAGTATTGTCGGGAAAGTGTTTTTTCGCGTAGAATACGAATCTGATGCGTAAATTATTAAATGCGTAGTGTATCACACCGTATCGATAGCGTGGGGTGGCATGTCTCCCTATGTCCCAACGACTCGTCCGCGACGGTTACAGGCTTCACGCGCGGAGCTGGCAAGTGATCGAGTTCTCGATTTCGGAAGATGGCGTATTGTTGGTAAAGTGTTTGTTTCGCGTAGACGAATACGAATCTGATGTGTAAAGTAGCAAAGGCGTAGTGTATCACACCGTATCGATAGTGGGGCGTGGCATGTCTCCCTATGTCCCAGCGACTGTTACGGGCTTCACGCGTAGAGCACGCAAGGGATCGAGTTCTCGATTTCGGAAGGTGGAGTATTGTCGGGAAAGTGTTTTTTTCGCGTAGAATACGAATCTGATGCGTAAATTATTAAATGCGTAGTGTATCACACCGTATCGATAGCGTGGGGTGGCATGTCTCCCTATGTCCCAACGACTCGTCCGCGACGGTTACAGGCTTCACGCGCGGAGCAGGCAAGTGATCGAGTTCTCGATTTCGGAAGATGGCGTATTGTTGGTAAAGTGTTTGTTTCGCGTAGACGAATACGAATCTGATGTGTAAAGTAGCAAAGGCGTAGTGTATCACACCGTATCGATAGTGGGGCGTGGCATGTCTCCCTATGTCCCAGCGACTGTTACGGGCTTCACGCGTAGAGCAGGCAAGGGATCGAGTTCTCGATTTCGGAAGGTGGAGTATTGTCGGGAAAGTGTTTTTTTCGCGTAGAATACGAATCTGATGCGTAAATAATTAAATGCGTAGTGTATCACACCGTATCGATAGTGGGGCGTGGCATGTCTCCCTATGTCCCAGCGACTGTTACGGGCTTCACGCGTAGAGCACACAAGGGATCGAGATCTCGATTTCGGAAGGTGGAGTATTGTCGGGAAAGTGTTTTTTTCGCGTAGAAAACGAATCCGGTGTGTAAATGAGCAGAGGCGTAGTGTATCACACCGTATCGATAGCGTGGGGTGGCATGTCTCCCTATGTCCCAGCGACTCGTCCGCGACGGTTACAGGCTTCACGCGCGGAGCTGGCAAGTGATCGAGTTCTCGATTTCGGAAGATGGCGTATTGTTGGTAAAGTGTTTGTTTCGCGTAGACGAATACGAATCTGATGTGTAAAGTAGCAAAGGCGTAGTGTATCACACCGTATCGATAGTGGGGCGTGGCATGTCTCCCTATGTCCCAACGACTGTTACGGGCTTCACGCGTAGAGCAAGCAAGGGATCGAGTTCTCGATTTCGGAAGGTGGAGTATTGTCGGGAAAGTGTTTTTTCGCGTAGAATACGAATCTGATGCGTAAATTATTAAATGCGTAGTGTATCACACCGTATCGATAGCGGGGGGTGGCATGTCTCCCTATGTCCCAACGACTCGTCCGCGACGGTTACAGGCTTCACGCGCGGAGCTGGCAAGTGATCGAGTTCTCGATTTCGGAAGATGGCGTATTGTTGGTAAAGTGTTTGTTTCGCGTAGACGAATACGAATCTGATGTGTAAAGTAGCAAAGGCGTAGTGTATCACACCGTATCGATAGTGGGGCGTGGCATGTCTCCCTATGTCCCAGCGACTGTTACGAGCTTCACGCGTAGAGCACGCAAGGGATCGAGTTCTCGATTTCGGAAGGTGGAGTATTGTCGGGAAAGTGTTTTTTTCGCGTAGAATACGAATGTGGTGTGTAAATTAGCAGAGGCGTAGTGTATCACACCGTATCGATAGCGTGGGGTGGCATGTCTCCCTATGTCCCAACGACTCGTCCGCGACGGTTACAGGCTTCACGCGCGGAGCAGGCAAGGGATCGAGTTCTCGATTTCGGAAGATGGCGTATTGTTGGTAAAGTGTTTGTTTCGCGTAGACGAATACGAATCTGATGTGTAAAGTAGCAAAGGCGTAGTGTATCACACCGTATCGATAGTGGGGCGTGGCATGTCTCCCTATGTCCCAACGACTGTTACGGGCTTCACGCGTAGAGCACACAAGGGATCGAGATCTCGATTTCGGAAGGTGGAGTATTGTCGGGAAAGTGTTTTTTTCGCGTAGAAAACGAATCCGGTGTGTAAATGAGCAGAGGCGTAGTGTATCACACCGTATCGATAGCGTGGGGTGGCATGTCTCCCTATGTCCCAACGACTCGTCCGCGACGGTTACAGGCTTCACGCGCGGAGCAGGCAAGTGATCGAGTTCTCGATTTCGGAAGATGGTGTATTGTTGGTAAAGTGTTTGTTTCGCGTAGACGAATACGATTCTGATGTGTAAAGTAGCAAAGGCGTAGTGTATCACACCGTATCGATAGTGGGGCGTGGCATGTCTCCCTATGTCCCAGCGACTGTTACGGGCTTCACGCGTAGAGCAGGCAAGGGATCGAGTTCTCGATTTCGGAAGGTGGAGTATTGTCGGGAAAGTGTTTTTTCGCGTAGAATACGAATCTGGTGTGTAAATGAGCAGAGGCGTAGTGTATCACACCGTATCGATAGCGTGGGGTGGCATGTCTCCCTATGTCCCAGCGACTCGTCCGCGACGGTTACAGGCTTCACGCGCGGAGCTGGCAAGTGATCGAGTTCTCGATTTCGGAAGATGGCGTATTGTTGGTAAAGTGTTTGTTTCGCGTAGACGAATACGAATCTGATGTGTAAAGTAGCATAGGCGTAGTGTATCACACCGTATCGATAGTGGGGCGTGGCATGTCTCCCTATGTCCCAGCGACTGTTACGGGCTTCACGCGTAGAGCACGCAAGGGATCGAGTTCTCGATTTCGGAAGGTGGAGCATTGTCGGGAAAGTGTTTTTTTCGCGTAGAATACGAATCTGGTGCGTAAATTATTAAATGCGTAGTGTATCACACCGTATCGATAGCGTGGGGTGGCATGTCACCCTAGATGGCGTATTGTTGGTAAAGTGTTTGTTTCGCGTAGACGAATACGAATCTGATGTGTAAAGTAGCAAAGGCGTAATGTATCACACCGTATCGATAGCGTGGGGCGTGGCATGTCTCCCTATGTCCCAGCGACTGTTACGGGCTTCACGCGTAGAGCACGCAAGGGATCGAGTTCTCGATTTCGGAAGGTGGAGTATTGTCGGGAAAGTGTTTTTTTCGCGTAGAATACGAATCTGATGCGTAAATTATTAAATGCGTAGTGTATCACACCGTATCGATAGCGTGGGGTGGCATGTCTCCCTATGTCCCAACGACTCGTCCGCGACGGTTACAGGCTTCACGCGCGGAGCTGGCAAGTGATCGAGTTCTCGATTTCGGAAGATGGCGTATTGTTGGTAAAGTGTTTGTTTCGCGTAGACGAATACGAATCTGATGTGTAAAGTAGCAAAGGCGTAGTGTATCACACCGTATCGATAGTGGGGCGTGGCATGTCTCCCTATGTCCCAGCGACTGTTACGGGCTTCACGCGTAGAGCAGGCAAGGGATCGAGTTCTCGATTTCGGAAGGTGGGGTATTGTCGGGAAAGTGTTTTTTTCGCGTAGAATACGAATCTGGTGTGTAAATGAGCAGAGGCGTAGTGTATCACACCGTATCGATAGCGTGGGGTGGCATGTCTCCCTATGTCCCAACGACACGTCCGCGACGGTTACAGGCTTCACGCGCGGAGCTGGCAAGTGATCGAGTTCTCGATTTCGGAAGATGGCGTATTGTTGGTAAAGTGTTTGTTTCGCGTAGACGAATACGAATCTGATGTGTAAAGTAGCAAAGGCGTAGTGTATCACAACGTATCGATAGTGGGGCGTGGCATGTCTCCCTATGTCCCAGCGACTGTTACGGGCTTCACGCGTAGAGCACACAAGGGATCGAGATCTCGATTTCGGAAGGTGGAGTATTGTCGGGAAAGTGTTTTTTTCGCGTAGAAAACGAATCCGGTGTGTAAATGAGCAGAGGCGTAGTGTATCACACCGTATCGATAGCGTGGGGTGGCATGTCTCCCTATGTCCCAACGACTCGTCCGCGACGGTTACAGGCTTCACGCGCGGAGCAGGCAAGGGATCGAGTTCTCGATTTCGGAAGGTGGAGTATTGTCGGGAAAGTGTTTATTTCGCGTAGAATACGAATCTGATGCGTAAATTATTAAATGCGTAGTGTATCACATCGTATCGATAGCGTGGGGTGGCATGTCTCCCTATGTCCCAACGACTCGTCCGCGACGGTTACAGGCTTCACGCGCGGAGCAGGCAAGTGATCGAGTTCTCGATTTCGGAAGATGGCGTATTGTTGGTAAAGTGTTTATTTCGCGTAGACGAATACGAATCTGATGTGTAAAGTAGCAAAGGCGTAGTGTATCACACCGTATCGATAGTGGGGCGTGGCATGTCTCCCTATGTCCCAGCGACTGTTACGGGCTTCACGCGTAGAGCACGCAAGGGATCGAGTTCTCGATTTCGGAAGGTGGAGCATTGTCGGGAAAGTGTTTTTTTCGCGTAGAATACGAATCTGGTGCGTAAATTATTAAATGCGTAGTGTATCACACCGTATCGATAGCGTGGTGTGGCATGTCACCCTAGATGGCGTATTGTTGGTAAAGTGTTTGTTTCGCGTAGACGAATACGAATCTGATGTGTAAAGTAGCAAAGGCGTAATGTATCACACCGTATCGATAGTGGGGCGTGGCATGTCTCCCTATGTCCCAGCGACTGTTACGGGCTTCACGCGTAGAGCACGCAAGGGATCGAGTTCTCGATTTCGGAAGGTGGAGTATTGTCGGGAAAGTGTTTTTTTCGCGTAGAATACGAATCTGGTGTGTAAATGAGCAGAGGCGTAGTGTATCACACCGTATCGATAGCGTGGGGTGGCATGTCTCCCTATGTCCCAGCGACTCGTCCGCGACGGTTACAGGCTTCACGCGCGGAGCAGGCAAGTGATCGAGTTCTCGATTTCGGAAGATGGCGTATTGTTGGTAAAGTGTTTGTTTCGCGTAGACGAATACGAATCTGATGTGTAAAGTAGCAAAGGCGTAGTGTATCACACCGTATCGATAGTGGGGCGTGGCATGTCTCCCTATGTCCCAACGACTGTTACGGGCTTCACGCGGAGAGCAGGCAAGGGATCGAGTTCTCGATTTCGGAAGGTGGAGTATTGTCGGGAAAGTGTTTTTTTCGCGTAGAATACGAATCTGATGCGTAAATTAGCAGAGGCGTAGTGTATCACACCGTATCGATAGCGTGGGGTGGCATGTCTCCCTATGTCCCAACGACTCGTCCGCGACGGTTACAGGCTTCACGCGCGGAGCAGGCAAGGGATCGAGTTCTCGATTTCGGAAGGTGGAGTATTGTCGGGAAAGTGTTTTTTTCGCGTAGAATACGAATCTGATGCGTAAATTATTAAATGCGTAGTGTATCACATCGTATCGATAGCGTGGGGTGGCATGTCTCCCTATGTCCCAACGACTCGTCCGCGACGGTTACAGGCTTCACGCGCGGAGCTGGCAAGTGATCGAGTTCTCGATTTCGGAAGATGGCGTATTGTTGGTAAAGTGTTTGTTTCGCGTAGACGAATACGAATCTGATGTGTAAAGTAGCAAAGGCGTAGTGTATCACACCGTATCGATAGTGGGGCGTGGCATGTCTCCCTATGTCCCAGCGACTGTTACGGGCTTCACGCGTAGAGCACGCAAGGGATCGAGTTCTCGATTTCGGAAGGTGGAGCATTGTCGGGAAAGTGTTTTTTTCGCGTAGAATACGAATCTGGTGCGTAAATTATTAAATGCGTAGTGTATCACACCGTATCGATAGCGTGGGGTGGCATGTCACCCTAGATGGCGTATTGTTGGTAAAGTGTTTGTTTCGCGTAGACGAATACGAATCTGATGTGTAAAGTAGCAAAGGCGTAATGTATCACACCGTATCGATAGTGGGGCGTGGCATGTCTCCCTATGTCCCAGCGACTGTTACGGGCTTCACGCGTAGAGCACGCAAGGGATCGAGTTCTCGATTTCGGAAGGTGGAGTATTGTCGGGAAAGTGTTTTTTTCGCGTAGAATACGAATCTGATGCGTAAATTATTAAATGCGTAGTGTATCACACCGTATCGATAGCGTGGGGTGGCATGTCTCCCTATGTCCCAACGACTCGTCCGCGACGGTTACAGGCTTCACGCGCGGAGCAGGCAAGTGATCGAGTTCTCGATTTCGGAAGATGGCGTATTGTTGGTAAAGTGTTTATTTCGCGTAGACGAATACGAATCTGATGTGTAAAGTAGCAAAGGCGTAGTGTATCACACCGTATCGATAGTGGGGCGTGGCATGTCTCCCTATGTCCCAACGACTGTTACGGGCTTCACGCGGAGAGCAGGCAAGGGATCGAGTTCTCGATTTCGGAAGGTGGAGTATTGTCGGGAAAGTGTTTATTTCGCGTAGAATACGAATCTGATGCGTAAATTAGCAGAGGCGTAGTGTATCACACCGTATCGATAGTGGGGTGGCATGTCTCCCTATGTCCCAACGACTCGTCCGCGACGGTTACAGGCTTCACGCGCGGAGCAGGCAAGGGATCGAGTTCTCGATTTCGGAAGGTGGAGTATTGTCGGGAAAGTGTTTATTTCGCGTAGAATACGAATCTGATGCGTAAATTATTAAATGCGTAGTGTATCACATCGTATCGATAGCGTGGGGTGGCATGTCTCCCTATGTCCCAACGACTCGTCCGCGACGGTTACAGGCTTCACGCGCGGAGCTGGCAAGTGATCGAGTTCTCGATTTCGGAAGATGGCGTATTGTTGGTAAAGTGTTTGTTTCGCGTAGACGAATACGAATCTGATGTGTAAAGTAGCAAAGGCGTAGTGTATCACACCGTATCGATAGTGGGGCGTGGCATGTCTCCCTATGTCCCAGCGACTGTTACGGGCTTCACGCGTAGAGCACGCAAGGGATCGAGTTCTCGATTTCGGAAGGTGGAGTATTGTCGGGAAAGTGTTTTTTTCGCGTAGAATACGAATCTGGTGTGTAAATGAGCAGAGGCGTAGTGTATCACACCGTATCGATAGCGTGGGGTGGCATGTCTCCCTATGTCCCAGCGACTCGTCCGCGACGGTTACAGGCTTCACGCGCGGAGCTGGCAAGTGATCGAGTTCTCGATTTCGGAAGATGGCGTATTGTTGGTAAAGTGTTTGTTTCGCGTAGACGAATACGAATCTGATGTGTAAAGTAGCAAAGGCGTAGTGTATCACACCGTATCGATAGTGGGGCGTGGCATGTCTCCCTATGTCCCAACGACTGTTACGGGCTTCACGCGTAGAGCAGGCAAGGGATCGAGTTCTCGATTTCGGAAGGTGGAGTATTGTCGGGAAAGTGTTTTTTTCGCGTAGAATACGAATCTGATGCGTAAATTAGCAGAGGCGTAGTGTATCACACCGTATCGATAGTGGGGTGGCATGTCTCCCTATGTCCCAACGACTCGTCCGCGACGGATACAGGCTTCACGCGCGGAGCAGGCAAGGGATCGAGTTCTCGATTTCGGAAGGTGGAGTATTGTCGGGAAAGTGTTTATTTCGCGTAGAATACGAATCTGATGCGTAAATTATTAAATGCGTAGTGTATCACATCGTATCGATAGCGTGGGGTGGCATGTCTCCCTATGTCCCAACGACTCGTCCGCGACGGTTACAGGCTTCACGCGCGGAGCAGGCAAGTGATCGAGTTCTCGATTTCGGAAGATGGCGTATTGTTGGTAAAGTGTTTGTTTCGCGTAGACGAATACGAATCTGATGTGTAAAGTAGCAAAGGCGTAGTGTATCACACCGTATCGATAGTGGGGCGTGGCATGTCTCCCTATGTCCCAGCGACTGTTACGGGCTTCACGCGTAGAGCACGCAAGGGATCGAGTTCTCGATTTCGGAAGGTGGAGTATTGTCGGGAAAGTGTTTTTTTCGCGTAGAATACGAATCTGGTGTGTAAATTAGCAGAGGCGTAGTGTATCACACCGTATCGATAGCGTGGGGTGGCATGTCTCCCTATGTCCCAACGACTCGTCCGCGACGGTTACAGGCTTCACGCGCGGAGCAGGCAAGTGATCGAGTTCTCGATTTCGGAAGATGGCGTATTGTTGGTAAAGTGTTTGTTTCGCGTAGACGAATACGAATCTGATGTGTAAAGTAGCAAAGGCGTAGTGTATCACACCGTATCGATAGTGGGGCGTGGCATGTCTCCCTATGTCCCAGCGACTGTTACGGGCTTCACGCGTAGAGCAAGCAAGGGATCGAGTTCTCGATTTCGGAAGGTGGAGTATTGTCGGGAAAGTGTTTTTTCGCGTAGAATACGAATCTGATGCGTAAATTATTAAATGCGTAGTGTATCACACCGTATCGATAGCGTGGGGTGGCATGTCTCCCTAAGTCCCAGCGACTCGTCTGCGACGGTTACAGGCTTCACGCGCGGAGCAGGCAAGTGATCGAGTTCTCGATTTCGGAAGATGGCGTATTGTTGGTAAAGTGTTTGTTTCGCGTAGACGAATACGAATCTGATGTGTAAAGTAGCAAAGGCGTAGTGTATCACACCGTATCGATAGTGGGGCGTGGCATGTCTCCCTATGTCCCAACGACTGTTACAGGCTTCACGCGTAGAGCAAGCAAGGGATCGAGTTCTCGATTTCGGAAGGTGGAGTATTGTCGGGAAAGTGTTTTTTCGCGTAGAATACGAATCTGATGCGTAAATTATTAAATGCGTAGTGTATCACAC